>PVKS010018756.1:0-39533 GCA_004027875.1 Aplodontia rufa | reverse complement strand
TGAAGAGAGCTGATTCTGGAATTTCCTGAATGCTGATCTTTGCCAGCCTCCCAAGAGATCTGAAAGTCAGAAGTCTTAAGGCTATTTGAGCTTTATGAGCAGGGCAGATGAGATGTTGTTTATGTTCCCTCTGCTGATGGTTGCAGAAACTTTCTCTGGTGATTTTTGTACTGGGACAAAGGACTCAGCACATTTAACTTGTAATGTGATCCTTCTGGCTGGGATGGGGGCGGATAGGGCTAAGAAATGCTCCCCTTTACTCCACAAACCCAAATCCCCCTAAACAAAGTGGCGACTGGGCCTGTCCAAAGCCTTCTATTCCCAGTTCGGCCTGAAGTTTGTGATCCTCTCCTGAGACCGCTTTCAGAGCCTGCTTTGTAGTCCCAGAGAGATCTGGATCAGGAGAGTGGCAGCCTCCTGTGGCTTTATTGGCAGGTGGCAGCTGCTCGGCATTCCCACTGGGCAGCCTGCTCTCCTAGGCTTCTCTGCAGGCAGCTTCCAGACAATGTTCTCGCCACCAGACACAGTGTATGTGTTGGATGGGTGTCATCAATTGTGCTATCTTTATAAAGCATGGCTTCTCTGTCTTCTCTATAATGATCTGTTCCCCAGCTGGGTTAGACTCCTCCCCCACTCCTGGGTCAAATGTATACAGAGACAGCAAAGCCACAGCGTCCCTGCTGAGATGGAAAAAATTCCTTTTTCTCCATTTGTTTCTGCCAAGTGTCTGCACCTTAAAACAACTGCACAAATTAATACTGGGATTTCATGGTGATAGTCCCCCAAATGCACCTCAGAAAACTGGAAATGAATTGGGGATTTTCCATATAGTCTTGGAACTTCAGAGGAAGATGTCTCCCTTCAGTACGCAATCTTGGAAACCTCATTTCCAATCTGGCTTTCTGTCTACCAATTCAAATACTATTTGAGTTAGAATCCAGAAACACCATCAGAAACATATAGAAAAATATTTGAACAGGTTCTGGACCAGAGGCTCAGTAGTTACAGCATTTGCCTGGCATGTGGAAAGATGGGAATTCAAACCCCAGCACCATGTACACAATGAAGTGTTGGCACAATGAAAGACACAAGAAAAAAAAACTAAATTAAAATTGATTCTCTCTCTCTCTTTCTCTCTCTCTCACTGTCCCTTTCTGCTAAAAGAAAGAAAGAAAGAAAGAGAAAGAAAGAAAAAGAAGAAAAGAAAAGAAAAAAAAGAAGAAAAATATTTGAGCAAATGTCCGGTCACTCCGTGACCAAATAAAATTGACATATAAATTTAAGCATTAAAAATGCCATATTTGATGACAGTGTACACTCCTTATTAAAAGAGCTCCAGGTGCATTTATCAAAAATGTCATAGAGCTATTCAAAGATTATTTTTGGTTAAAAAAATAAATTATCTGTAAAAGAGTACTATTCCAAGGAGAAAACAATTGGCTTGAGGCTGAGTAGGAATATGCGACCATAATAAAATCTGTTGAACAAATTGAAGCAGGGAGATCAAAGAAATGAAAAAAGAAAATGATAGAAAAAAATGTATTTTGTGCATATTCTGGGTAGGAGAAGAAAAAAAGTACTTAACTACTGAGCCACATGTTGCTTAGGGCCTTGCTAAATTGCTGAGACTGGCTTTGAACTTGTAATCATTCTACCTCAGCCTCCCAAGTCATTGGGATTACAGGTGTGTGTCACTACACCTAGCTGCAAAGTATATTTCTTATTTTGTTAGTCTCTCTTTCACTAAACTTATGTGAAGAAAGATTAAGGATGTTTACATAAGTCTTTGATAACAGGAACACAGTACAGAAAAAAAGAAACACTTTCAAGGAGAGCTTAACATTCTTAACATTAAGAATTAGTTTTGGGCTGGAGCAGTGACTCAGCAGTTCTAGCACTTGCCTGGTATGCGAAAGGACTTGGGTTCAAACCCCAGCACCACATACACAACAAAGTGGCTGAGCAAAGAAGACCACATGAAAAACTAAATAAAATTTGATTCTGTCTTTCTCTCTCACTATCCCTCTCTCTTTAAAAAAAAATTAGTTTCATAAGTAATAAGAATACCTTACAAGAAAAGAATCCTGACATGGATAACTTTATTAATGTGAAAAATTCATTAAAGGAGTGTAAGTGTTTTAACTCAAATCAAACTAAAACATTTGTTGTGTGTTATACAGTAGCATGGAAATTGAACTTTTTAAAGAGCCCACAGTTAGTTTTAGTTAAATAAGAACTCCATGAGATTTTAGAGAAAATATTTTCTATTATTTAACTCTTCAGGCCAAAATTAATCTAGCTAATTTAAAATACAATATTATACATGGCCTTTGTTTCTGAAATTAGCATAGGGACTTTGAAAGGAAGGTAGCTTTTACCATCATTTTCATTCCAGGACAAAGAATTCTACTTAACACAGCACATTAATCAATATAGGCTATCGGTAAAAATTAGATGTCATTAAGACTGGCATTTTAAAATTAAAATGAAATCACTGTTTTATATGTGGAAAACAGGAATATAAAAGTCCTTTGTGTAAAGGAAGCTTATAAAACTTGCTTTGGAAGGGGACTTTATTATTCAAAACTCTGTGTATTTGTGGCCAAAAAAGGGAAAAGTTCTTCAAAAATAGTTCAGAATTTCCCAGACAAGAAAAAGTAAAGGAGGGGCTGGAGCGGTGGCTCAGCGGTTTCGGCGCTTGCCTGGCAAGCACGAGGACCCAGGTTCAAACCCCAGCACCACGTACACAACTGAGTGTTGAAGTTTTTCACTTTATTTAGTGAAAAACTAAATAAAGTTGTTTCTCCCTTTCTCTGTCTCTCTCACTGTCCCTCTCTCTTAAAAAAAAAAAAAAAAGAAGAAAAAGTAAAGGAGAATGATGGGATGGGGGACTAATGAAATGAAATAACAAGAAATAATGATAATGAACAGAAGATGCTTGAAAGACTTTCCCAAAAATTATTTAGGACACATGGTTTATTAAATGATGTTAAGAAGTAACAAGAGTCTGGCTTGGTGGTGCATGACTGTAATCCCATCCACTCTGGAACAGAAGGCAGCAGGATTGCAATTTCAAAGCCACTCTCAGCACTTTAGTGAGGCCCTAAGCAATTTAGAAAGACCTAATCTCAAAAAATTAAAAAAAAAAAAGGGCTCAATAGTTAAGCAAGCCTGGACACAATCTCCAGTACCAGAGAAAAAGAAAAAAAGAAAAAAGTAACAAAAGAGTTTAAGGAGGCAATAGCATAATTAATGGGGTAGGTATTCAGGATAGGTATTGAAGGGAAAGAAGCATATTTTAAAATAGTTGCATAATACAAATAATAAATACATAAACCCAGGACAAGAAATTATGAATGATTTTTCAAAAAATTGGAAAGAATTTGAAAAGATGGTATTTGCTTATGGAGAAATATTAGTTAAGTGCTCTTTAAGGTGTTTATGAGAGAAGAATCATTTGACATCTACTTTTTTTTCTTCTGTGAAATATAAAGGAGAATTTCAAAAGTTTTGCTTAAAGTAGGCAAAAATTAAGTTAAACTAATGTGAGTATATATGTGTGTGTGTGTGTGTATTTTAAGTTTTAAAAGTAAATTTTATCTCCCTTCACCCTTTAGTTTCAGAGTGGTATGAGAAAGATGACAATATTGTTCAATAATTAGTTAAAATAGTTATCAATCAATGCAAAATTGTACATATTCATTATATACAATAATGGATATTAAATATTAAATATATAAATATAAATTATGGGAAATATCAGATTTGTAAATTAAAACTATTCTAAGAAGAAACGTAACAGGCAAAATACGTAAATTATTTATTTTCTGAATTTACTGAGGCAGGTAAAGCCAGTACTGTGCTTGATAGAAAACACTAGATTTTACTTTATTTTTAGAAAATTCTAACTGCATTTATCAGTCAAAGAAACATATCCTAAATCTACCAACAAATGCCTAATGTTAAGAATTCCTATTTCTGTATACACTGGTCTTCCTATCTAGTATATGTTCACACTTGAAATGAAACATCTTATCTGCTGCTTCAAAATTCATACATGGAAAACAGAATATTCATGATAGGACAATATCTTGTTTTTTATTTGTTTAATCTTTAATAAAAAAATCAAGTTTCATGAATCATAAGAATACTTCCCGTGTGTAAATTAAAGTCTTCAATATCATGGATATCACATAGTGTGCAAAATAGCCCTTGACTCATTTTAACACTGAAACTGGAAAATGAGCTGTCATAATTACTGGCCTTTCATTTGATTGATATCTTAAGCGTATTTGCTATAAGTGATGATTTTAGGACATTCACCATTTGAATTTTTTAAATAAAAGGCATTTTAAAAAGAAAAATAAATTACAAACTTTCAATATCAATCACAGTAAATCGAAGACTTGTAAGAAATCTATTTCATGTTAGTCTATGCTCTATACATCTATGTTCTTTTATGCATTAATCAACTCCTGGTAGGACTGGTTTTATGGTCCTGTAACATGAACATTTGCAGGGAATGTAATGTTGAGAAAGACTTCAAACTTGGATTTACACTCTGCTTTTACCATCTTAAAATTCTCAGTTTTTGAACCAGGGACCTTGTATTTTCATTTTGCACTAAGACCTGCAGATTATGTAGCTAGGGATACCTCCAAGCCACAAATATTTCCTTCGGTTCTTTCTGGAGTTCTCAGGGTGGTAGTGCTTCCTATGTGCTTTTGCCTTTCCATGCAAGCATAAATGGCAGTACTAAGTTCTAATCTCTTACTGTTTATAACACTCTTGATGCCTGAGGCATCTTATGCATTGACCTAGAATGGAGAGAATGAATCATTGCACATATCATCTGTATTCCAAAGTCCAGCACAGTCTCAAAAAATCTTTCAGCAAAGCAACTTCTTTAGATTAATTACTCCCTTTGTGTCTGCTAAGGAGGCTGGGCATGGAAGTGACCTTCTTCAGATCTCCTCCACCACGTCAGACAATTCATTTGGCTCCTGTTATTTATCATGTTTTTCTTCTTTCTCCTTTCTTCCTCTCTAATTGTGTTTCTTTTATTTTTTTCTTCCTACCTTTAGTATGCTAGCAACTTCTTGTCTTTTTTTCTTTAAGACAGAGAGAGAAAGAGATAGAAAATCAATTTTATTTAGTTTTTCATATGGCTTTCATTACTCCAACTCTTCATTGTGTACTTGGTACTGGATTTTGAACCTGCATCCTTGCACATGCCAGGTTAAGATGTATGTCTTTTCTGTCAAACTTGAAAGATTGTGATGTATAATCCACTAACTCCATTTTAGATTCCCTTCCCCCTTTGAAGATAGTAACTCCCTCACCTGTGTATGTCCACCTGTGTACACCAACCTCTTTCCAAGGACCCCTTCCGGTACCCACCCATCCTCTTCCGGTGAACTATGAATCACTATGACCCTTGCCACGTGTGTGGTGACCCCCACCCCCACTCTCTCCCAGTCACCACCTACTCCCTCTTTGCACCTGCCTCCACCTAATCACAGCCAATGGTGCAGACTGTGCACCTGAACTTCTCCAATTACAGCAAAGGGCAGTATTGTGTCAGGTCAGAATTTAAAACCCATCATTTCCTTGCTGGGGGCACATTCTTTCGCCCTTTGGCTGAGGTAAAATTTCTGCCTTGCTCACCCACACCCAACCACGTGTTTGATTTCATTTATAACACAGGCAAGCACAGAAACCACTGAGTCACCGCTCTAGCCTTTTATCTCTAGCCAAAGTCCTTCATTTCATTTCCTGCACATAAAAGTAACAAGCAAATAAAAAAAGTCTCCAAAACACCAAAGCATAAAATAAAAAATGCTCTATTATATATTTAGGAGTGTATAAATGTGGCTGATTTGATCTTTATAAATACTCAAGACAGTTTAGCCACAGAAAACTTATGTTGTTACAGAGGCACAGATGCAATTTTAATTGATTATTTTATTTTATGTTAGAAACAATGTTTTTTTCTGTACATGACAATTTATTGGTAACAGTTAACACATACCATTCAAAAAAATCATATCCTACACAATAAAAAACGGTCACATGCTATATAATTTAGCTAGCATTGTAAAAAAGTACAACAAACTATGTAGCTAGAACAATAGATATTTATTGGCTCTTAGTTATGGAGTCTCTGAAATCAAGAAAGATATCATCAGGTTTGCTTTTCTGAAGGCTCTGATAAAGATCTATTCTAGCACTTTCACCTGGTCTCTAGTAGATTGTTGACCATCATTGTAATTTCTTGTAGATGTTATTCTATCTGTGTTTTCATATTATGTTCTATCTATATGGTCTTTATGTAAATTTTCCCTTTTAGAAGAACACCAGTCTATTTGCATTAGGTCTCATTCTAACAATTTCATTTTAAATTTATTACATCCAAAGACTCTGTCTCCAATTAAGGTACATTCTGAGGTACTAGGAAAGCTGTCTATATTTTGAAGTGACACAATTCAACCTGCAAAACATGGCTGCACAAACAAAGAAAGTAGGTAACTCTGGAAGAAAAAAAAATAGAAAAGTCTTTTTATACCTTATTATTGTGTTGATTGTCACTCATTTTTAAAAAATATTACTAGTATGATCAAATATAAAGAATCATGTTTTCTTGGTATTTGATTTATAATTTTCATTTTTAAGAATTAAATATAGCTATTTTAAAGCAAGAGCGTCTCTGATAGAAATTTCATTTTATTACAACAGTTATCGAAAAAAGAACACTTCATTTTTTATGATATTAAAGTGTGTGATATGTTGAAAATATTCTTAAATAAATCTTCTCTATAATTTAAGTAAAAGGTTATGAACAGCATATGTGACATAGTATTTGATAAAATATCTCATAAATTGCAAAAACAGGCAGAGTTGAAGTAGCAAAAAATAATAAAAATCAAGCCAGGTGAGGTGGCACATGCCTGTAATGTCAGTTATGTAATAAAAAATACAAAAAATGCAATCTAGAGAAATTAAGGCATGTAATAGGAGTAAGCCTAGAACAAAACAGAATAAAACTAGCCAATAATACAATATAACAGAGATAATATATAGAATAAACATTAGAGTAAAAATCAACATCAGAATATGAAAACTGATGCTGATGGGAGTTTTTCTAAAAAAGTGTTAGAGTATTTAGTAGCATATGTATCTGCAGATACATATGTATTTGTGTTACTCAATTTTCCATCTCTGTGAAAAAATAACTGACCCATGGCAGCACAGAACATCATGGTGGTAGCACATGGCAAAGCAGTCAGTTCACTTTAGGGTGGCTAGAAAGAGAAAAAAAAAATAAAATAAAACAACACAGGGGCCAGGTTCCAATTTTCCTTTCAAGACCATGCCTTCAGTGAGCTAACTCCCTTCCACTGGTCCCTGTGTCTTAAAGGTTCTGTCAGTTCCAGCAGTGCCACAGGTTAGGCTCCTGACCTTCAAGCCACGGTCTTTGGAGTGCCTTTCAGCTCCAAATCATAATAGTAACATTTATCTAATTTTATTCTCATGAGAAACTAAGCAGATTGCTTTAAAATTGAATTAGAAAAATAAAATCATCATTCTATAAATCAAAAATTCTGTGAATTATAAAGTTTCTAACATGCTGTGATGCTTAGAATATGACCCATTGATCCACTGGTTTGAGTATAAATCTAGTGTATGGCCACTATTAATTATAAAATTTTGTAACAAAATATCTCTGCTACAGTTTTTAAGAAAGTAGATGTATTGGTTTATGTAAAGAAAAAAGTTTAGGTGTAAGAAAAAGTAGCAAAATTTTATCCCAAATAAACACAAGTCAACTGATTGGAACTTTCAATTGTGATTTTGTTATTTTTTTGTTATTTCATTTTACAAATATAATTTTGAGAGAAATGATAAAAAATGGCTTCCATGAGGAATTTATTTTAAAGATATTTAGATGGAGCATATTGAATCAAATTTTTCTCCTCCTATAGATTTCAAGAAAATCTGTAGTTTAATGATTTCCCTGGTGAGTTTTAAGAACAGTAAAATCTGAGAAATTCTGAGAGATGTTTTCTAAATATGACCTTTATCCAGAAGTCAGACATCTGTGAATGTTTCTGAACTTATAACTTTGATATTCATTGTAACCTATCTTCTTCCACACACTCCACCTAAATTTTGGGTGTGATTTTGCCCTATCTTAGCCATGTTTATAGAAAAAGTTCCTTATTTTTGGGAATTATAGATTATTCTATTTGTAGACTAATATTAGTCTTTCTATTCCACTGCATCTCTTGACTTTTCCTGACCTTTATGACTGTGCATTGGCTAGGCAGACAAATTTCTTTTTATAGGGTTTTGAAAAGGAATATGAATTTCACATGATATTGGAAAATACTGATGATCATACGTAGACCTTATAAATAAACAATAACTATTATTTTTCTTTCAATTTTCTTCTGAATTTGCAACAAGATGACATAAGTTATATATCTGAAATTCATTATTTTGTTGCAATTTAGCTTTTATTTGACTCAAGTAATTTTAAAATTTGAATGCTTTGGGGCTGGAGTGGTGCCTCAGCAGTTTCAGAGCTTGCCTGGCAAGCACAAGGACCCAGGTTCAAACCCCAGCACAACTGAGTTGTTGGAGCAACTAAGGCCATTTGAAAAACTAAATAAAGTCATTTCTCTCTTTCTCTGTCTCTCTCACTGTCCCTCTCTCTTTATAAAAAAAAATTTGAATGCTTTAACATAACTACTGTACCAATATGTGAAAATGTATGAACACCATTATGCTTGTTTTGAGAGAAAATTTTTGACAATTAGTAAGTTTAAAAAATCTGTACATGACTTCTGATTCTTCTTTATTTCTGTTGTATAACGAGTCATGTAGTACCTGTTGAAATTTAAATATCAAATAATTTTAGTTAGTTTTGTCAGATTTTTAGATATTTATACTGATTTAAAATATATGCATGCAGTTTTTTAGCTATTAATCATTTAAAATGTTGTAAGATTTCTAACTTATTTTTACAAGTTTTCCTCCATGATTTTGAAATACTATTTATTTTCTTAATTTGGAAATTGATTGAATCACACTTGTTCAAAAAGCAAAGAATTATCGAATTTGCATTCCCAATACAATTATGTCATTCTTTTGGATGCAATAATGAATTATAACATTGAAAACCTTTACTTGTATTAACTTTGTTTCTCTCTTAATTGTGTGAATATTGTAAATGGGCATAACCTTTTTTAACCTATATTTGAATCAAAACAAGTGCTCTTTGTATTACTTTGAAATCTAATTCCATGTAAGTTCTGTGTCAAAGCCAAAAATGTTACAATTGAGCAGATAACAAATTGAACGTGTAGAGCTGATTGGGTTTATTCTCACTTTCAGAAAATTGACATCAGACTCTGATCTCCTTTCCTATCATTTGGTATTCTTTCTTTCCCATATCCCATTTCAGATGAAACCCCTATATTTCCTATTTAATTTTGTTCCTATCTCTTGGTAAATGAGCTTTGGATTCCTCAACACAGATGACAAGGCACACAAGCTCCTCATCTATCATCATCCTCATCTTCATGAACCTTATTCCCTACACTCAGTTTCAAAAGCCCTGTATGTACCTTGTGGAGACTAAATTTCCAATGAAATCAATTAAGTGTACACACACATGTGTAATTGATAAGTTAGCAAAATTTTTTATTATATCACACTGTTTATAATGTATTTATGTCATATTACCCTGACATTGTCTAATATCCTCCAGCATTACATCTTTCAAATATAAAAATATATTGAATACATAGTGAAATTAAAGCTGATTTTATTGAGCAATTATAGAAATGTTTAATAAATTCATGGGAGCAATTTTATTGTTTCTTTAAGCAAAGAAGTTGAAATTATAAATAGATTTAACTTTTCATATTGTTATACAATATGCATAATGTAAAAGCATTATACGTAATGGAAAATATTAATCCATAAATCTGTTAAAATATATTTTACCTTTATGAATAATTACTAAATTATCCTCAGATCCTTTTTTGTTTTAATTTTGGCTGATGAAATTTTTCTTTTCAATAATATAATGGCAGAGAATATGGAGAGTTTATCAGAAGAGTATCCTTCTATGACTAGAGCTCTTTAGAGAAATCCAGATTAAAAAGAAATAAACAGAGGGAAAGCTTTTGCAATCATAGTAGAAAGCTATGATTTAGTGAAATGAGGTTGTTGAAATTTAAGATTAGATAAAAATAGAAGCAGCTTGTCAGCTCCTTTCAGCCATGGTACTAATCGGGCAGATGGGCCACACGCTCCAGCTGGGATGCTCCATCCCCTCAGGACCTATTTGCAACCTGCTGCACACAGGTCTTTTTATCTGAAGCAGCAGTTTAAATCACACTCCTGTGAAGATGCACAAAATCAAATGTCTCCACGTATCAACATATTTTGTTCTGTGATAATGAAATTAACAACAGATGTTTGAAGTTAAATAAGTCTTTTTATTGGTTTAAGAGATGCAATTTGGCATTTAGATACAGTCTTTTTTCTTCAATTCATTAGAAAATATTTCAGATGTAGAATAAAATATAGAAATTAATTAATCCCTGTGAATCAAAAAAAAGTAAGGAATAAAATATTGACAATATTGTTAAATTTGCTCTGTACTTCTCTACTTCTCTCCAATTATATTCCATACTGGTCCACCTCTGCAAAAGAAATGTTTTATTTGGGGTTAAATAATCTCATTCTATTCTTTGATATATGTCATGTTTCAGTCAGCTTTTCATTGCTGTGAAGAATGGATCTGATATGAACAATTTTAGGAGGAAAAGTTTATTTTAGAGCTCAAAGAGATAGCAGGGATGGCTCCAGAGAGCAAAGAGCTCTAGGAGTCACATCCAGAAGCAGAGCAGAGAGCAAAGCTCCATGCCAGATAGAAAATATATACCCCAAAGGCACACCCCCAAACCTACCTCCTCGAGCCACACCCTAGCAGCCTTCTTGCCAGCTAACAGGGATTAATTCACTGACTGGGTTAAGGCTCTGATAACCTAATTGTTTTACCTCAGCCTTCCTGAACTGTAATGAGTGAGCTTGTGGGCTCATATTCAAACCATAACAGTCACATATCAGTAAACAATGAATAATGATTTTACATATTATTAGCTGTTAGAGAACTATAACATACTTTATTTATCCACATTGATTTACATAGGTGCAATCCATTTATTTCTTCTATAATTAATATTACAAACATAAATATGCTAAATAGTCATTTGAAGAAAATTTTTTTTACATTTTGATTACTACAAACATTGCTGCTAGGAACAATCCTATACATTTTTCCAAAAGCACATATGCAGAAAATTCTAGTATACATACTCAAAAATGATTTGATATCTCATAGGATATGTGCACATTCAAAGTTAGTTGATCTTCACAAATTATACTAAAAATAGGTTAACAATTTTCTCCAACAATAATGTCATTCACTATCTAGTGAAAATCATCAGCATTGATTCTAGTTTCTTTGTTAGTCCTAAACACTAAACTGGTTTTAATTAACAGTGGGTTATTTCTCTCTATCCATGTAGTTCTTTTAGTGGTTCATATACTTTGTATACTAGAGTTTTGTTAGTAACACATAGTAAATATATTTTTCCACTACAGGCCAATTTTTTTGTACATTATTAATGCATGTATTTCAAAATAACGACCAATATTTCTATATGATTTTTTTATTTTGTTTATTAAATTATTTTTACCATTAGCTCATTGTGGAAGCTTATAATTCTTTTTAAAGTTTCAAAGCTTTAATATTTATATTTTAATCTTTAAAAAAATTTAATTATTTTATGTCATACAAATCACAGTTCTATCTTTATCCTTAGCTACATGATTATCTGCAAGTCCAAGTACAATTTGTTGTATTATCTATCCTTTCATATTTGTAACATGAATATGCCTTGTTCACCTTGTTGTATCTCCTCCATTTGGTTTCATTTAGTCTATATTTTTACCTCTGTTTGTCCACAGTCATGAAAGCTATAAGAACTATTGACACATAATAAAGTAACTCTGTCCATCATTTTTCTTGAAAATTTCTTAGTAATTCTTGATCATAGCATTTCCAAATGTTTCAAAAAATAATTAACATTTTAATTGAAATAGGTTTTAGGATAATGAAGAAACTTAAAGTATTGATAGACTATCAATTGACATATATGTATGTACTCCAATGTTTTTTAATAAAGATTATCATGCTTTCCAAAAGGAATATTTTCATAACAGGATGGCAGACAATTTACTAATTTTATTTCCATATATATTATAATGATATAAAAATGGTATTACTTTTATAGTTATATATTCCTTGTATATGAGAATGTAATTTATATTTTTATAATATAATGATTATATTGTATTTGCATTACTTATTAATTGTGACAGTTTTTAAAACTCTCACTATGCACAACATATTAGAAGAGAACAAAATTAGAAGAGAAAGAGCAGTTTTTGTATTGAATAAGCACTGAAGTACATTTTGATTCACATTATAATCCATTAAGAGATTTCAAAGAAACAAATTTCATCCTTTTATATAGTCAAAAGGATATAACTATATAAAACCTTTGCTGGTCTGAAGATAAATAATAACTAGTTCCCAAGTGGGAAGATTTGATAGTACTGTTTTTTATAGTTCATCCACAATTCACTTGGAAATTTGGGAGGCTTTTCAGTGGCAGCTAATTGGTTTTATCCACAAATAAATAATGACTTCTATCTAAATGTGAAAAAGTAGTTTTGCCAACTTGTAGGTAGTTTGCAACTTGTAGCTGGAACTACACTCTTGATCTCCCTAGATAACCCCAAATATAGGTACTTTGTCTGACTTGATGAATCTTTTCAAAGAGATATTGCCCAGGTCCTTGAGAGACATTCCTGAGTCTTAAAGCTGGATTATTTAGCTTTTCAAAAGATTTATGTACATTCCAAAAAAAGGGAAAGAAATTGTAATTAAAAGTTTTCTGAAGTTAATGCTCCAGTGAAAAAGAGTGATGGGAAGTCTGTTCCCTTATTCTCAGCGGGGAGAACTGCGCATTCATTTTAAGTTTTTACTTGCTGATACATTTCCATTTTAATTCTGCTGGATGTATGGACAATTACATACTCAAATAATGTAATGTTAATCAATTTTCCACCATTTATTTATTTTTCTTTTTTTCATTGTAGTATTCACAACTACCAGTAAATTCATAGAAAAATGGATTATGACTAACATCCCTAGATTATTGATTTTAAGTAAAATTAATCTAATATTTCACAATGAAATAACATGTTTCTTCCAAGTTTCTATTTGTCAGTTAACGGATGTTCTCCATAGAATGACACTGGTTTGTTGAATACTGTATTTTGTATGAAGTAGATGCATATTATTTTGCACATATTATTAATATGATCAATTTCTTTTTGGATTAGTGAACTATTTTGTTAAATTTTCTATTATATGCTTATCCTGAATGCTTGCTGTTAATCTGTAAAAAGTTTGATTTGGACATGTGTGCATGCATTTAATCATATGTATTCATCAATGATGTGATTTTTCTAAACATTTTACAAGTTTTGTATATATTTTATAACTGAATTTGATCCATAATTTTTCATGTTGAGGTCTCTTAATATATAAAGATTAGATATAGCTGTCTATCACTTGTTTTAATGTATGACTTTATCAATATTATAACTTAGTTCTGTTTCCCCCTAATTTTCATCAGAAAATTTACCCACTTCCCATGAGTTACCTAGAAATGAGTGTAAAAAATGTGCTACTTTGATTCAAGGTATCAGTTATTTCAAATAAATTATACTGTGTTTACACACTAAAATCTACATGTCACTTGTTTTTTGTTACTATCACAAATTATTTTTGGTCTATGATGGATTATTTTTATAATTTTTTCTGCACTTCAGAATTTTACAAATTTAATTGTTGTGTAAAATTTTCATATTTATTATGTTTCAAATTATAGTGTTTCAGACATCTCAGTTTTTATATATGAACATTAATTTATATACCAATAATCTGTTCAGTAAATATAGAATTTCTTTTAATTCAGACATATCAAATTTTTTTGTTTTGATTTCCTAAGTTTATGCCTTGTTTTTTTTGTTTGTTTGTTTTGTTTTGTTTTGTTTTGTTTTTTCAGGGCTGGGGACCGAACTCGGGGCCGTGCGCATGCTAGGCAAGTGCTCTACCACTGAGCTAAGTCCCCAACCCCCAAGCTTATGCCTTGTATGTCAGTTTCAGAAACTGTTGTGTTGAAATATCTTTTAAAAATGGGACTTGGATTTCTATTCATTTAGATGTATAAATCTAGTCAAATTTTATTTACACAGCTTGAAATGCATTCACTGCATTCATTTAAATTGTTTTCTAAAGTAAAATTTTTTTCATAATTCTTCTAAGCTGCTTCTTCTCCATGCCATATTTTTACCCCTTAAAGTTTATTTTAGCTACTGATCATTAGGTAAATCTTCTGTGTTTACTACTTTTGTGTACTCTGGTTATTAAATTACTTACTTAACATTATGAGTAGTTTAAGGTTAACATTTCAAAGCTCATGATGAAAAATCTCTGTTAATCTATAAAATTCAGTACATGAAAGAAATAGTGTAGGTGATATGTATAAAATGACTCATCTGTCTTACTTTTTGTTTTCTGTTTTCTTGCATTAGTGTCTTTGACTATTCCACTACTTTCATTAAAGGTTCTAAAAATTATTTTTCTATTTCTAAAATTTGAAATTACACTTTCTATTTCTATTACTGAAGTCATATTTACAAGTGCACTTGTGTTCCAAATTTTATTCTCTATCCTTTTCCTCTCCCTGTTATTATAGATGTGTGCCACCACAGAAAGGATCTTAGAATATTGTATACCTTTAAGTATTGTTTTAGAATCATTGTAGTATCATTACCCAAGTTACATTTTGTGAATTTAGGTCATTATGAAAATATTACTATTGCTTTATATATTTATATCACTATTTCCTGTTTGTTTTCTTTGCTTTTCAGATGATCTACATGATGTGTGTGTGTATGTGTGTGCGCACGCGCATGTGCACGTGTGCACGCTCCTCTTTCCTTTCCAGCCTAGGCTTTTCTTCTTAGATTTTCTTTCCCTGAAGTCTCAGAATTTCCTCTCTTCAACTTTTTGCCTGTTTTCTATTTTTCTTTTTCTGAAAATATCTCAGCTTTTTTTTTTTTTTTACAGTTTTTACCACTTAAAATTAGGTTACCAGAGAAATGTGTTAATATTTACAGTTAATTTCTCATAGAATATTGAAGACTTTTTGATACAATAGTCTAGCTAGCATTGTTATTCTTTGAAAGTGCCAAAATTTCTCGTGCATGTAGATTATAAATTCTTTTTGCAAATCCTCTAGTTACTTTTTAAATCTCCTATTTATATTTGAGTTTGGAAATTTCTTTATGGTGTTTGTAGATAATATATTTTTTCAGTTGTTGACATTCTTTGTGATTTCTAAATTGAAATTATTTGTATTTTGATCAGTACTTGATAATTTTCAGCTATTATATTTTTAAATATTTCATCACACACAGATTATTTAAAGTATGATTTTATTTAATAATTCTCAGACTTGCTTCTATGTGGTTTAAAATATCTTTCATATTTTACATTTTTAATATTTTCTTTAGGTTATTTGGATCTGTGTTCCAGTTATCTATTTTCCGCAGCTCAATACTATTTAATCTATAATTGGTCTGGTAGTTTGAAAACTATGTTAGCCATATCTATGACTGAGTTTCATGTTTCATGCATGATGTCATAATTCACTATCTCCTTCGACATTTTAACCTTAATTTATATTCTATGTCCAGTAATCTCTATGTTTGAAATTTGGGAGGAATTTTGTCTGTTGCTTCTGCTAACATTCAGTATAGTAACTTGTTGAGCACAACTATATTTTCTGTTTGGATTCTGAAATACTGTTTTATTCATTGTCTGTCTTTGGAACTCTTATAAGACATGAGTCCAGGTCACAGATTTCCACTGATGAAATGTTTCTCTGCTGCAAAATATCTCAAGGAACTATACAAATAAAAGCATTTTAACTTACTTGGGTTTTCATGAAAATGTCAGACATATTAATTTGTACTCTATTATAAAATTATACCTGTGAAAACAGGCCTGAAAATATTTTTCCTGCACTGAGAATACATGTTAGAAATGACATATTCCTTTATTGCCTGCATTTGGCAAAAAAGCTATTTTGTTTGAATCCCAGACTCAGTTGATTGAACCATATTTTAAGTACCTCATGTATCAGCCTACATAATGAATTATGTACCTTATCTACTTAACTAATCAATATTTCTTCTCTATCATCCTATCATCTGTTTACCTAAATTACCTATTTTACCCATCTCTCTCATCATTCTCTGTATAACTCTTTTTCCCCGTTGTCCAGGAGTTTAATGTGTCTGAGGACTAATTTTTATTTGTTTCATTACAAATCATCTCTCTCCCTCTCTCTCTCTGTATGCAATACCAGTTAGTAAGATTAAGTTCAAGACTCGTAGGTACCTACTTTGCAACCACTGTCATTAGTAACAATATATTGTATACAAGATAATTACTGAGAGAGTAGATTATAAGTGTGTTCTGTTCACCACAAAAATTACACACATGATATGTATGTTTTTAATTCACATAAATTGCAGTGTTTTATCTCCATGTCATTGTTTAATTGTTCACTCAGCATTTTGTTTTAAAAATCTTTCCATGTTTGATTACTGCTTCTAATTGTTAAATACATACATAAAATCAATGCTCCCACTGAATAGTTCTTCTATTGCCCCCTGTCTCTGTTGACACAAACAGTGCTATGGTGCTTGTCCTCTAATCCAAACCTTGATGAAACTTGTGAGAGTTCCTTAGCTTTTATAATACAAGGCTTGCAGGAGATTATTCCTACTCCAGTGCTCTAGTCTCACACCAGCAGCAGCAGCCTATTTTTTGCTTTCTTATATTTCCTTTAAAATTATACTCTAGAAACCATTTATTTCCTGTCTGAAACAATCGATCTACAAAAGAAATCGAGTATAGGTATTTTGGAAATAAAAATGGTTTAGGGCAATTAAGGCATTTTTTTGGTTATTTGTTTTGTTTTTGTTTTTCAAATTTTATTCTCCTATTTAAGTTTTTGTTTTTTTCTTATGCAATTTTTGCTTTTTTTCCACAAAAAGTGAAATATTGGTATTTAGGGTTCTTAAATAATTTTACTGTTTTACTAGAGTATAATGTTTAAGTCTATTTTACATAAAATCTCTATAGTCTATTTTCAATTCATATTTCATTTGTTCATATTTTATTTTTAAATTCAATCTCACAAAAGTCTTGGCTAGGATATTTTTTTAATATTAATTAAAAATAAGGCCCCGTGGCTGGAGTGGTGGCTCGGTGGTTATGGTGCTTGTCCAGCATGCGCGAGTACATGGGTTCAAACCCCAACACCCACCACACAACTAAGTGTCAGAGCAACAAAAGCCATGTGGAAAACTCAATAAAAATTGAGTTTGTCTCTCTCTCTCTCACTGTCCTTCTGTCTTTAAAAATAAAAAAAAATAAAAATAAATAAAAATAAAACCCCCGTTGAAATTTTGTTCTTACTTTCTATTCTTTTCTATTCTGTATTCCCTTGATGTCTTGCTTCATTTGTTTATGGTGTGACTCTCTTAATTTGAATGCATAGTTTCTATTTTATGACCATTCTTTTTCAGAAACTTAAAGCTATAAATTACCCATGAATTCTATATACTTTCCCTGTTGAAGTACACTGAACCATACCTCCAACTGTAGTCTATTGATTTGCATATGTACCTACCGATATTTTCATTTGCTCATTTATTTTATATAATTAGTTTACATATTAAATAAGTGTTCAATCTCTTATTAGGTGAATAAATGTCAATGATAGTTATATCTTCTTTTTCTATGCCTCTTATTAGGGTCAAATTTTTTCCATAATTTCTTTGTAGTATTTTTAAACTGCTTTTTTTCAGATTTTAATACTGCAATACCAAATTTATTGTACCTACACTTATGTATAATTATGTTTTAACTGTTTATTTTTTTGCTACTTCATATTTCATTTTGTTTTTTATTAGTTCGACATAGTTTTACATATTGGAGGGAATTGTTATTACATATTCATGCATACATGGATATTGACATAGTGAGATAAGTTAGTTGAGGCCAATCCTAGACCAGGATATACCCTCCTTCATCCAAGAACTCATGTCTCCTCTGTAATCCCACCATACTATAGTTTGGCATGTATAGTAATTGTTGACATTTCTGAGTTTCTCTGCCTGTCTGTGTATAGCTAAGCTCGTAACAGGAGTTGAGTATTCCCTGTTGTATTGATAACCTTCCTTGTCCCTTCCTCCTTAACCATTTCTTAAATGCCAATAATTGTTAATCCCTATTTTTTGACCCACTGGAGAATTTTAAAAGATAAGTTTAAGCCCTTTATAATCATTATTACTACCATTAGATAATACTTCTGCTATCTGCCAATACATTTCTATGCTACTCTAATGTTCCATTTTTCTTTTTATATGATTACATTTTAAGAAATGATTTGCTTTAATTAGTCTGAAAATCATGTTTATTTTTATCAGTGAAAATAAATTTCAATTTAGAGGAGGAAAAGCTTTTTTGTGCTCACAGTTTCAAGCTTCAGTTCATAGTGAGTGGACTCCATTGTTCTGGGCCTGTGGTAAGGCAGAACATCATAGCAGAAGGATGTCACGGAGAAATACCACTAAACTAATGGTAGATGGGAAGAAGAGAGAGGAACCAGGGATAAGATGTGTTATTTCTAGGGGCATACCATGCTAGTTACTTCTTCCAGTCAAACCCTACCTGCCTACTGATACCCTATAAAGTAGACCTTTCAAATCCACCAAATGGATTAATCATTTTATTATATGAAAGCTCTCAATATAATTATTTCAGTTCTCACTATTCCAGCATTAACACATGAGCTTTATGAGTATACTTTATATCTAAACCATAACACTAATGAAAGTGGAAATTATAAGGTATTTGGAGTTGAATAGAAGTGGAGACAAGAACAAATCTTCAAAGTTTTCTCTCATTCTGGTGTCCAATCATTTCCCATAGGTCACATATACCAGTCATGAAAACCTTTGATTTTTCCCATGGTTTTATCACATTTTTTATCATAGTACTTCACTTGCATGTTTTTGTCTTGCTTTTGTAGATTTTCCACAAAAAAGTAGTGATTCAAATTGCCTTTTTCTTAAACCAATTCAATGGTTTAGCATTATGTAAACATTTCAATTCTAAAACTTCATTTTGCACAGTTCCAACAACTTTATTCCCCCTTTCTATAGGATATACTAAGTTGAACACATATCTATAGTTTCAGCATCAGTAGAGGGCTTTCACTTTCAGCTATCAATTTTAAATTTGGATGCCATAACTGAAAAGATTGCATTTCAGAATATCTAGTTTGTAATATTACCATAAATAGTAGCTTAAACCTTCTTCCATTATGCATTATTATTATTTTCTTATTTTCATTTATTTTCTTAGTAAATTTAACTAAATAAAATTTATGAAAGATTTGGGGAAATAACTTATGTATATCAAATGTGCTTGTAAAGCAAATCTGTGTTTTCCTAAAGAGGAAGAAACTAATAATGATGGGGAGGAGAACTCAGATGAATACATGGCAACTATAATTGTATCTTTGTCTCTAAGATGCTTTTGAGTGTCACACATATAATTTTTTTCTCACATTTTATTTTTTGATAAATATTTCGTATGTTTTAGTCCTTCAAGTCAATTGTAGGCTTTTGAGGGAGAAGCTTCAACAGGAACAATGTAAACATAATGATCTAGGTCTGACTCACCCTTTGCTTAAAATTAGACTGATTTTGATTGCCATTTCTCCCTAAGACAGGAATGAAAAATCCTGTCAAACATCCCTCTACTTGTTTTAGTAAAACCCCAGATAGAGTTCGAATTTTTTAAATGACAATTTACTCAGATATTTGTTTTGGTATCATGAAATCATATTTGCTGGAAAGTGCTATTGCGTATGCCACAGTCATCATCAATCTTTAAACCTTCTTGGACCCTTGACATGTGACGATTTTATTTGGGAAAATAAGACCATGACATATGGGCACCTGAAATTAGATAATATATATAAAGCATTTAAAAATTGCCTGCTGCATTGTAAGAATGATGTAAATTTCTTAGTTCTTACTGTTATTTTTATTATTCTACATGTTTCAATTTTATTTTCTTAAAGACTTATAACCTATTTCTCTGTGTCCTGAGATGGGCATTGGGGATATCTGTGCTTAGATTCTACATATTGATTTCCATTGGGTTGATTGGCCCCTTTAAGCCCCTTGGTTGCCCGAGCCTAGAGTATCTTATATTAGTTGGGGTTTACCTGAGATATCTGACAATAACACTTTATATTTTCTATATCACAGAGTGTGTGTGTTTTATACAAAGATGCATTATGTAATTGTATACAATAATAAATGGCAGTTATTTATTAGTACCCTCTGTCAATTATATTATTAAATAAAACATATCTTACTTCCAATCACTAAAAAATCAAACACAAACCATTAGATTGCCATAAAAATTATTACTCATGAACCTTTTAACAGAAAAAAAGTTACAAATGCAAATATATATTGAGATAAACAAAGTATAAAAGGAATTCTAATGTAAATGTTAGCATTCAAATCATATATCACTATTTCCATAAAAATTAATTACTAATGACATATTTTCATTTATTACAAAACTCTTAATTAGTTATTTGTTTTAAAAATCATCAGTATAGGGGCTGGAGCTGTGGCTCAGCAGTTACAGCCTTTGCCTGGCATGTGAGAGGAGGACACAAGAGAGAACCCTAGTACCAAGTCACAATGAAGTGTTGGAGCAATGAAAGTCAAATGAGAAATTAAATAAAATTTATTTTCTCTTTCTCTCTCTCTCATTGTCCCTCTCTCTTTAAAAAAAATCACTTGTTTCACATTTCATAATTATACTGCTAAACGTATAATATTTGATATATTTATTTCTGTGAATTTTTAGGAAATAGTTTTAGTTAAAATACTTAACTAGGCATAAATTTTCTTTATGAAAGAGAAAAGAATTCTCTTATCAATATGTATTAGTTTTAGATATCTTCATATTTCAACTCAAAGTTAAATGCTACTTATCCCTTTAAGACACCATTTATGACTTTCTTGAGTCCATCAAGCAAAACTGTCCTTTGTGACATTTTGTATTACATT
The DNA here is from genome assembly GCA_004027875.1 of Aplodontia rufa. Classification (NCBI taxonomy): domain Eukaryota; kingdom Metazoa; phylum Chordata; class Mammalia; order Rodentia; family Aplodontiidae; genus Aplodontia; species Aplodontia rufa. The sequence goes on along the minus strand of PVKS010018756.1, from coordinate 18,143 downwards.
TGACATAGGTACCAATTGTTTATTCATATGTCTCATTTCTTTAACTGAAACACATACATTCTTGTTAAGATGAAAAAATTTCTGATGTTTACAATGAACTTAAATCATGAACATCATTTTTTATTTCTCATAATGAATATTCAGTTTAAACTCACATGCACATACATTTTCACTTAAAAGACGTTTAAATTTATAATTTAAACTAAGAATATATAGAGGCTGGGGATTTAGCTCAATGGCAAAGCACTTGCCTAGCACACACAAGGCCCTGAGTTTGGTCCTCAGCCCTGAAAAAAAAAAAGAATATATATAATATAATACAAATACAAATATTATTGAGTATTGAAGAGATTTGGAGGATGAATTCAGTTGCAATTATTTTTTCATCATCCAGAGTGTGTTTTTTTTACACTGTGATTTTGATCTTCAGAACTGAATGTACTGCTGAGAATATCCATCAATCCAATGATAAATTTTTCCTGAAAATCATGTAAGCACAGAAACCTTGCATCTACAATAAGAAATAATAATTTGGGCAGTGGAATCAAAGACTTCAAGGCAACACACTGAAATAAAAGAGAAGCAAGTATAGATTGACATTCTGTGAATTTTTCAGCTTGTATTTTGATTACACAAATATACAAATTGTAGCTATATGTTAGATAATGAATCTAGTGATGTTTCTTATAAATATTAAAAATATTTTTATTTCTGTAAGAAGTATTGAAACATACTAGCTGTGTGAAACCTTATTTAACAACTACCATTTTCTATTCTATACTAACACCCTGCATTTATAATTTTGCAATGCTTTATATAGAATGGGTTCCTTTCCTTTTCTGTGGAGGTTCTTACAATCGCTTCTCTTTCTAGACTTCCTAGTTCCTTCTTTACCTTTTCAATACTCCCTTTCACCTGCACCAGTTAAGAAAGAAGACATTGCTCCTCTGAATGTATATTCTAGATTCAATGTCTGATTTCACAATGGAATGTCAGATTTTATCACAAATATTCCATCCTTCCACTAGACTATTACATTCCAGAGTTCAGAAAAAGTGGCAAATGCTCTTTCTGGACACTGAGGCTATTTGAATAAAGACTGTCAGTTTTGATTTCTCACAGAACATCCACTCCAATGAGTAGAACAGACAGTGCATACGTAAATAAATATTATCACAGGAAGTGGTAATTTCTGTAAAGATGGGAAATAATTAAGAAAATAAAATAGTAATACAGTTGGTGTTTGAGATTGAATATTCAGGAGGAGCTTCATTGAGAAGGTGGTACTGAATTAGGAACATGATTCAAATTCCAAGAAAAAAGTATTTTAAATAAAAGATGAGAAAACTGTGATTAAACTATATAAAACTGAAATTCACCAATACAATTTACTGATAATATATCTATATCAACAAGATTGAGTAGGCTAGATGCACTGCATTACACTTCCCTATAACTTTCATTTTCCAGGCATTTTAATAATTAAATTGCTACCAGCAAAAATAGATGTTTCTGAGAAAAAGTGGGGGGGGAGGGGTACTCATATACTCACAGGTATTTATGTGTCAGAATGGCATAAAAGACATTTGTTATGGGATTATAATGAGGTGGCTCTATTGAGTTAGTCTCCTACTCCCAACTTCTATGAATTTACAATCCATATGACTTAATAACTCTAATAAATGCTTTAAAAACAATTCAATATTTTATATTTTCTCCATTTAACACATAGGAGCAAATATAGATGAATGTGAATATTCTAATGCAAATTAGCACTCACTTTACCACTCTGAGTAGATGGCATTTTTCTGGGAAATAATTATTAACTCAAAGGAAGAGTTCTGAGAAGATATTTAAATAAGGTACACAGCCTGCTATGTTAATAATTGTCATACCATAAATCCAAATTCTGGAAAATAGTTTCAATAATATCTTCTACTCTGAAAATGCTCAGCCATGCTAAAAAATACTAGTAAATTGTACATTGTTCTTATTCGTCCAAACTCTAGTTTGCTTAGATGTTTTAGGAGTGCATCACCTCATTTATAAAATTACTCTGCAGTCTAACTTGACTTAATTTTGTGCTGGTTTGCTTGAGCTATATTACTTTATAATTTAAAAAAATATTAAAGAGATCATTTTATATAGTCAGGTGTTTTTTCTGAATCTACCCTTCTGCACAAACTACCTTTGTTAATCTTTATTATACTGTCTGCAAAGTCTATTAGTTCTCTTTAACCATTGGGCTGGATTTCGCGGATCCTATTAGTGTAATTAATATATAGCACTTTGGAATTTCTCCAAGAAATGTTGTAGCACAAAGTAAAACATGAATGGTTTGCTAATATTCAGTTCTGCTATATGGCCAAATTATATTTGTTATCTTAAGACAAGATTACAGTACCATAAAATCTTTTGAAATAATATTAAAATTGAGTTATACCAAGAAATATTGGTGTTCTCCTATTATAGAGAAAATATAAGTTCTCTCATTTCAAATGTATCATATGGACAACATGACATTCTTTCTGATCACTTGAGTCTCATGTAATTAAATAATCATAATTTTCTACATAACCTGCCCTCATTTTAAATATTAACATTTCAAAAATGAAGTATTAATAAAACTGAAAGGGATCTATACAGGTTTGGCAATGAATGGAGTAGATTATGCTTAAATTTCTCTTCACTTGCCAAGTCTGTCACCATTCTTTTCAGTCCACTAAATCAATGAGTAAATTATCTTCTCAGAATTCAAGGTTCTTTAACATTTCCTGTTTGTAGAATATTTAAACATGTTTATATTAGTAATTTATAATTACATGTAATGGTATAAAAATTGGATTGTAACACAATAAAATATTATGTCAGTGACTATTTGGCTTATTTATCTATAATTAAATTAAGGTTAAAAATCATCATTATAACCTTATTATTACACAAAATGTTACAATAGACTTCATAATACCAAGCTTTATTATGTGAGGTTCTACCTACTCATAAATCATTAGAGATTGGACATGCTTAATTGATTCCCTCAAACTTACGTACCTTTTGTATCTGTTACCGAAACAAGCCTTTCTCTGCCCACCTGTGCTAGTGCAAGAACTAGTTGTTCTTCTATGAAATTTCTCTTCTAGTACATCATGACTAACTTTTTGGTTATTTTATAAAGTTGATCATAGTATCTCTCCTTTTCAAGTTAATGTTCTCCATGTTTACTATGTAATTCTCATCATTTATGCATTCTGAAATCCCATTGATATAAATAGCAATTATAAAAATAAATAAAATAAAGCAAAGTACCAAATGAACAAAATATACACACTATGTTTTTATGGATTTTACTTCACATACTATCTCAAGACTGTCTTTCCTAGCTGCTTCTCTCATATTCAAGTTTTTCATTTTCATATTTTTCTCATTCTCTCTTTTTTTAAAGTAACTTCCAATTTACTTCTAAGCTCATTGGAGCACCAAAATAGGTTAATGCAGTGATTCCTTCCTATTTAATATCCAAAATAGTCTTTGTTTCATCATTTTTGACCTCTGAAAAGAATTCAGTGTTATTGAAGATTTTAGAAGAAATAATATATTATCTGGGAGTCCATGATCCCTTGCATATCTGTTTTTTCCCAATAATATTTCTACATCATTAGCAATAAGAGAAATGCAAATCAAAACTTCAATGAGATTCCACCTCACTCCTGTTAGAGTAGCAAAAATGAAGAATATGAACAACAACAGACGCTGGAGGGGCTGTGGGAAAAGAGGAACACTGTCACATTGCTGGTGGGACTGCAAACTGGTTCAGCCCCTCTGGAAAGCAGTGTGGAGACTCCTCAAAAAATTAGGGCTGGAATCACCTTTTGACCCAGCTATCCCACTTCTGGGTATTTTTCCAAAAGAGTTAGAATCAGCATATTACAGAGAAAACAGCTTCATCAATGTTTATAGCAGCTGGATTTACTATAGCTAGACTGCGGAACCAACACAGATGCCCATCACTTGACGAGTGGATTCAAAACTTTGGTACATATATACAATGGAATACTACTCAGCCATTACAGAAAATGATATTAGGGCTTTTCCAGCCAACTGGATGGAGATGGAAAAAATTATGCTAAGTGAAGTATCCCAGTTTCAGAGACTCAAGGACCAAATGTTTTCTTTCATTCGTGGAAGCTAGAATACAACTGGAAACAGTGTGTTAGATGGCTAAGCTAATAATAATCTCAAAATGTATGAATTTTTACACAAACAGGGGGATCCTTGCCTAGGATACTTGGAGACATAGAGAGGAGGGCAGGGATGGGGAAGGGTTTAGGAAGGATATCTAGGAGATTGGAGGAAGGGATTATGGGGGAATCATCTCAGAAGGAGATCTCTGACCTCCACGAGAAGTCCATTTAACACAGGGTTTCTTTTGTAGGAAACATAGAACCATGGGAAACCTGGCAAGGGGGCATCCATGATATGGCATCACCCTTGGCTCACTATGTAAATACACATTTGTTCTTGATTGTTTGATAATGATTCCCCCTCAAATGTAACTCCATATTCAACTAATAAAAAATAATAATATTTCTATCCATACAATCTCTTTTGTTGGCTATTTTAACTTTACATTTTGCTTATACTTTTCTAGTACTATTATAGATCATTCACTTTTAATAAATATATGATTTTACATGTATATTGGTGATTTCAAAGTTCACCTGTCTTGTTGAGATCTCTCTTATAAGTTCTAGATATAATAACAATGTCCCTTCTTTGAATTCACAGAATTGTGGGCTAAAGTAACTTTACAGACAAAATACTAATCAATCAAATTCATGCAAATGTGAGGTTTTCTTTTCCTTTTTTATTTTGTTTTGTTTTTGTTTTCTTATCAGGGATTGAACCTAGGATCGCTTAACCACTGAATTCCACTCCCCCAGTACCCCCTTTTTAAAAAAATTTTCAATTTTGTGACAGGGTCTTGTGAAGATTCTAGGACTTTGCTAAATTGCTAAAAGGCTTAGTCTGGCATTAATCTTGCTAGTCTTCCAAGCCACTGAAATTACAAGTGTGTGCTACTGCCAGGCAAATTTGAGATTTATTATCTCTCAAGAGACAAAGAAACAAGGGTGAGTCTAAAATTCTGAACAACTAGAAAGTTAGCATTGTTAACTAACTGGGATGAGTACAATAGTCCAATAGGCAAGGAGGAGTGAGAAATTCAATTTCAGACATGACAAGTGGGCTATATTATTAGCTATCCAAACAGAGATGTCATGACAATAGGTGGATATGTGTCTCTAACACATATCCAACATTCATTATTAAGGTTTGACTGTGACATATAAGTCTACGAGTCCTTAGATAAAAGGTAGCACTCAAAAGCAGAAGATCAGACAAGATCACCAAAGGATTGAGCTATATGAAAGAAAGCTAAATTCCTAGGAAATTAGTGTCTAGGAACTGAGGAGATGAGGAAAAATCAATAAAGGAGACTGAATAGTTGATTAAGGGTAGCCACAGAAATAGAAGAGAAATTGTGTGTCAGTGCTAGAAAACAAATGTTTAAGAGATCAAAGTATTTCTTCTTTGGCTCTTCATCTCAGAGATAACTCCACCCTTTCAGCAACTCAGACTCTTGAACTCAGTCTTATCTGCTGTCTCTCACAATTTTGAGAACTTTAATTGGATATTCCAAAATCACCGGGGCCATGTTGTTCCACACTTTTGTAACTGCTTGCCTGCCTTGCTCCAATGCCCTCTTGATTCCCTTCACCCCTGATTTTGTCTTAGTCCTTTTCAAATTATTCTCAACAGTCAACCAGAATGATTTTTTTGTTTTTTATTTTTTTTAAAAGACAGAAGGACAGTGAGAGAGAGAGACAGAATCAATTTTTATTGAGTTGTTCACATGGCTTTCATTGCTCTGACATGTAGTTGTATATGTGGGTGCTGGGCTTTGAAACCATGTACTTGCGCATGCTTGGCAGGCGCCATAACCACTGAGCCACTGCTCCAGCCCCCACAATGATTTTTTTAAAATGCAATTCAGATAAAATTGCTATCTTGAGAAGACATGTTCAATGTCTCTCAGCTCTTTCAGTGTCCTAATTAGTGCAAAAATGCTAGTCTGCCTGGCTCCTATTCTCTGTTTGCAAAATCTACTAACCTCCCTTCACTCAATCCACTAAGTCAAACTAGTTTCCTAAATATATTCTATAGTAAGAACTCTTGGATTTAACCATATTTGTAATTGTGTTTCTCCTATAACATGTTTTCACCATATATATGCTTACATCATAGGATCACCTTACTCTGAATTTCATTCAAGAATCAATTTATTTTTGTTGTCATATATTTAAATGCAGTCACTCCATGCCAACACTGTAACCTTCTGTTATACAATGCTTTCTGAATAGAACTTACACCATCTATATACCCCATGACAACCTAATTATTTTTTCTCTGATTTGTTTACTACTTATATCTTCATTACTAAGAATAGTGCCTACTATATTTAGAAAGTTATCCATGTATATGAATGAAAGACTGAATGAATGAATGTCAAAAGAGGCTAGAAGGAGAGAGAGACAGGAAAAGAGATTCTTTTAACAAATGTTCCTTTGGAAAATTTGAGCCTGCTAATCCTATAAGTATTAATGACTTTTGTATTTAAAAACACTTTGTATTTAAACTTTAGTTTAAATGACCAATAGACACTAAATTAAAAATAAATATGAACTAGAAAAATCAATTGACTTATAAAGAATAGAGCAGGGTAGAAACACAGATGTTAAGGGAATTCTAACACAAAATTTCAAAGTCTACCAGAAACATAACATTGTGTTAACTGGTTCAATAAATTTGTATTTGTCAATGCATTTTTATTTTCAAGCTCTGAATCTGAGATTAATGTTTGCAACAAAATGCATTTTTTTCACTGTTACCAAAGTTTATTGGCATTCATGCAATAAATGTTCAGAATAAAGGTAATTTCCATTTCGTATTTGAATTATATTTAAAATTATTTTCAGTGTGAGGCCCTGAACTTTTAGACAGAATAAACTGTGCTTGAATCTTAATCAGGGAGTTAGAAAGTGCATAATATCTACTTTAAAGTTGAAAGCAAGCTAATTCTTTTGGAGTTGCCTGGTAACTAATAAAGAATATGTCAAATTGAGAGACAGGTCTGACTGGAGCAGCCTTTGAATAAATAATAGAATTGTTGTCAATTTTTACCTTAAAGAAATGAGACAGGGTCTAATTCTAAGCTAAATTGAAGAAAAGACAGAAAAAAGTTGTGTTTTTTTTTTTTTGTCATTTTAGTGGAATTTTCCAATATGTTTAACATTAAATGTTTACTTTCACCAACAAATTCTCATTAACGCAGAGCTGTTGAAAGCAAATTCTGAAGATATCATTAAATATCTGTTGAAATTAAATAGTATGGTCTAAGACATTTGAGAGGTGGGAGTATTTATTTATTATGTATTAATTTTTTATTTATATGTCCATGTGCATATAATGTGTAGGTTTCTTAGAAAAAAATTGTGTCCACTGCGAATTATTATTATTACAATAGAATTTTAAGTAAATAGTGTTTACTATTTGAATTGTATTACAATGTTTCCTGTGTATATGTAAATAAACATTTTGATTAGTTTTTACAATGATATTTATTTGATTAATATCAAACTATTGCTCACGTTGTTACTTAAAGATTTTGAACTACTTCTGTTTTAATTCCAGCAGGAAAAAAGTCAAGAAAGTTCAAGAATAAAAGGTAAGGAATGAATATTTAAAAATTATCATTACATAAACTCATAAACAAAAGAAAAAATGGCATGCTACTTTGAAAATAAGTCAAAAATGAAAAACAAATGATAACTCTAAATCTTCAGTGTGATTTTAAAAGTCATTTTGAGTCATTGGGTGATTTTCCAGGCCACAAGGAATTATCCATTATGATATTTTTTCCTCCACCTATTGTCCTTGATGACTTAAATACAATTTTGTTTATTCCCTGCATTTTTCTAGTGAAATTTCTCACTGAGCATTGTCACTATGTGTTGGCATTCTTTCAGATATATGAATCTGCAAATGGAATTTTTCAGAACATATCTCATGGAAAACCCACTGTTTAGTCACTGCCATCTCATTTTATAAGAAATCTTGAAAATATTTATTTATATTTCTAAAGAAGTTGATAACTTAATACAAAATAGTCAACACTAGTAAGTCATGGGAGGACTTTTATATCCACTAATACATTTGAAGTTTACGCATTGATATCATTAAGTACTCATAGTTTTCAATTAAATGATTCCATTAATTTGTGCTCTTGCAAATCATAATGATGGTACTTCACAGATTTTTCTGCTCCTGAAATGGTGAAAGGGCATTTGCACCCTAAGCATGTCTAGATGGGTGATACTGCCTTGCTTATATGTAACAAATGTAGATACACTTCTACATAGAAATTTCTCAAAATTCATTAACTCTCACAATATTATTTTTCTGAGTTTGATCATCTCTCTGTATGTATATTATTGAAAAATAAAAATATTTGCATTTTTAAATTTCTGTGAGATGTATTTTATTCAAATGAATTATGCCAGACTTTTCTTCTAGAGATTACCAAGTTATTTATGTTCATTTTCAGCAAAGTAACATACAGCTTATTATTTTATATATGAAATTATTTAATGTATATATTCTCAAAAGACTCATATCACCTTAAAACTTTATACTTTTATGTTATAAAGGAGTATTTCTACTCCAAGTTGTGATATGCCTTGGGATATGTAAATTATATCATCTGAAGTACTAGAAATTATTTTTTTAAACTACCATCTGGGAACATGTTTTCTTTTGTAATATAATACAAAGATTATATTGGGCTTCTTGCTATGTCTACTTGGAAGAGTTCTACAATTTTCTTGGGTGTGGAAATCATCATGAAATGATATCTTACATGAAAATATGTTTTAAATATCAACATTGAAAAAAGTTTTTAAAAAACTGTTTGAGCCCTGTAAACAACAGTTTATATTTATAGATAAATATTCTAAAAATTAAATATTTTATGTTTCTTGGAAACTGTTGAAATCTGAACTCTGTCTTCATGTGATGTTATTACCCATTTTCAACTAGTAATTCTCTAGACTTCTTGAGTAATTGAAAATCTCATTTATCAGAATACATATATTACATAGTCAAAAATATAGCCAGAGGATGTCTTTCATCTTCTAATATCCTTCATTCTGTGTCTATTTCTCAATATAACAGTCCTACCCTAATGATTCAGTGACCTGGTATTACATTACAAATTCCAGTGAAAATCAAACTCTTTTATTCATGTACATAAATATTGAAACACATGGAAACATTCATTCAATTATGGCTCTAACTAGTTCACTTCTGAGACTTGCACATGCTTTTATTCTGAAACACTCTACAAATCCATACTTTTTAAATATTAAAAAATTATATTTACATGAAATTTAACTGACAAAATAGTGGATTCTCAATATATTATATTATCTAGATTAAGTGTTAAGTGAGCAAAACCCATGTCTATTTAGCATGCAATCTGGATTATATTGCTGTTAGCTTAAAAGAAAAGGTCAATAATCCAGGCAGCTGAGCTTAAAACTATTTTTCAGTGATATTATGGATATAATATGTTACAATATCATTCCTTATGTTGAAAAATTCATTAATAATTTAAAATATTACTAAGAAAGAGTTCCCTTTCAGATATATTTATAAAATAAGAAGACTAATATATTAGCATCTACATGTATTTCTGAGAAAAATACATAAACTTGTGGTTGGTTTGTTCATTTATATATATGACTTTTTTTCCTTTCTGTCAAGAGAGGGTCAGTGAGAGAGACAGAGAGAGAGATTCAAGTAAGTTCAGTTTTTCATGTGGCCCTCATTACTTTAACACTCCATTGTCTATGCAGTACTGGGGTTTGAACCCATGTCCATGCACATGCCAGGCAAGTGTGCAACCACTGAGCCACAGCTCCAGCCCTTATCATTTACATTTAACAGCATCTGTCCAGAACTACTAGTGATGAAATAATAAGATTTGACTAAGATTTTGTATTCATACATACTGACATACTGAGATATCACATCAAAAGTAATTCAGAACAATATTACAATTTTTATTCTATGTTAAAATGGGTCACCATTTATTTATTTTTTTAAATTAAGAGTATATAGAGATACAAATGAGGGAGAAACATTATCAAACCATCAATAACCAATGTGTATGTACATAGTTATCCAGGGGTAATGCCAAAACATGGATGACCACCTTGGGTTTCACCTTTTGCAGTTTCCCCTAGAACTCTTGCATAAAATGGGTATCTCGTGGAGGAATAACATCTGCATCAGAGATGGTTCCCCTATATTCCCACTCTCCAGTATCCTAGGAGATCTTCAAATACCCTCCCCCGACTCCTCACCCTCCCTACGCTCCAAGTATCCTAGGGAGCCATCCCCCTATTACGCTGACAATCATACAAATTGAAGTTATTATTAGTTTAGCCGTTTAACCTACTGCTTCCCCATGTATTCTAGCTTCCACAGATGAGAGAAAGCATTCTGCCCTTGAGTCTCTGAGATTGGGATACTTCACTTAGCATAATTCTTTCCATCTTAGACCATTTGATATCAAAAGCCATAATATATTCTTCTCTAATGGCCGAGTAGTATTCCATTGTATATATGTACCAAAGCTTTTGTATCCACTCGTCAAGTGAGGGGCATCTGGGTTGGTTCCATAGTCTAGCTGTAGTAAATTGAGCTGCTATAAACATTGAGGAAGCCACATCACTATAATACCCTGATTCTAATTCTTTTGGGAAAATTCCCAGGAGTGGGATAGCTGGGTCATAAGGTGGTTCCATCCTTAATTTTTTGAGGATTCTCCATACTACTTTCCATAATGGCTGAACCAGTTTTCAGTCCCACCAGCAGTGTAACAGTGTTCCTCTTTTCCCACAGCCCCTCCAGCATCTGTCATTGTTTGTATTCTTCATATTTGCCACTCTAACAGGAGTGAGGTGGAATCTCATTGAAGTTTTGATTTGCATTTCCCTTATAGCTAATGATGTGGAGCATTTTCTCATATATTTATGGGTTTTCTGGACTTCCACTGGAGAGAAGTTCCTTTTGAGATCTTTAGCCCATTTATTGATTGGATTATTTGTGGGTTTGGAGTTTAGTTTCTTTAGTGCCCTGTATATTCTGGATATTAGCCCTCTGTCTGAGGTGTAGCAGGCAAAGGTTTTCTCCCATTCTATAGTTTCTCTCTTGATGCTCTTGACTAGATCTTTAGATGTGCAAAAGCTTTTTAGTTTAATTGCATCCCATTCATTTATTCTTGATTTTACAGCATGAGCCATGGGAGTTTTGTTGAGGAAGTAGCTGCCTACTCCTATGTGGTGTAGTGATGACCCTACTTCTTTTTCTAGTAAGTTTAAAATTGTTGGTTTAATATCCAGGTCTTTGATCTATTTTGATTTAATTTTTGTGCAGGGTGAAAGATAAGGATCTAGCTTCAGTTGTCTATATGTGGCTGTCCAATTTGTCCAGTACCATTTGTTGAACAGGTTATCTTTCTTCCAGACTATGCTTTTGCCCCCTTTCTTGGCTGATCTCAGAAGCTAAGCAAGGTCAGGCCTGGTTAGTACTTGGAATGGAAGGTCACCATTTATTTAACCTGTTACTGATAATACATTAGGAAAATTTAGTATACTTTTATTAGGAATGCTTTTTTCTATATTCATAGATTTTGTGTAAACAAATTTTATTATTTCTGTGTTGCTTTACTGTAATGACTTGGTTATAATATTGTCTATTTTGACAATTTATATAAAAACTACTCAGTGATTTATAACTTTAAGAAAAAAAGACAAGAATAAATGCAGTACACCTGTGTTCCAGGGGCAATATCTAGGTCTTGGACCAGCTTTGTTCACTAAATACTTTGACAAATAATACCAGATATACTCTTTTTTTTAAATAGTATATATTAGTATAACATATTAATGTGGGGGTTTTGAGATGAGGCCAGATTCTCTACTTCAGCAGTCAAACGGAATTTGGGCTCACTGCATATCTCTGAGACAAAAATAGCCTGTTTTTAGTGTTTGGAGCTATTTCTAGTTAAAACTGAGAATTTGGGCTGGCTACAGGTTTCTGCAGCCAAAATAGTGTTAGCAGCTACCCAGTTAAGAGTTGGGTCCCTTCCTCCTACCTTTATACCCCCCCAACACCCCCTTCCCTGAGCTACTATTGAGTGGTGCATTGTGGCTCCAATCTTCTTCTGGATTTTTGTCTCTCAAATCTGAAGAATAAAATCCACAGACAACCACAAAAGGGAAGAGTAAAAGAAGTAGGATGTATTTAAGGAGAGCAGAGTCTCTGCAAGAAGGAGGGGTACCTGGAAGCAGGATACCATCTTCTGTGTGTTAGGCCAGGTTTTAAGAATGAGCTTCTGGGCTAGAGCAGTGGCTCAGCGGTTATGGGGCTTGCCCAGCATTCGCAAGTAAGTGGATTCAAACCCCAGCGCCCACATACACAACTAAGTGTCAGAGCAATGAACGTCATGTGAAAAAGTCAATAAAAATTGATTCTTTCTGTGTGTGTGTCTCTCTCACTGTCCTTCTCTCTTTAAAAAAAAAAAAAAAAAAGTATGAGCCTTGATTAAGATTCATGTAAAGCAGAAATTAAGATAGGCACCAATATCATTGGCTAAACTCTGTGTAAAACATGCATTGAAACTAAGCACCAAAATCATTGTTTAAAATCTATGCAAAACAAGTACCAAATCTTACCTAGTTCCCATCTATGTTCACCCCCACTTCTTATTTTTTCTGCCTCTGGGACAAAGGAGTTGCTCTGACAGGTGAGGCCCCTGGTGTTTTGCATTTGCATGCCCTGAGCATGCCTGTTAATGGATCTCTACAGGCTAGCTTCTAACTGTGGTTGAATGGGGTCTATTGTCTTGGCTACCAGCCATTTTATTATCTCTCCTAATCTGTATCAATACCACATGATGTCAAAAGTCCTTCAAATATCTGAAATTCTGAGCTTTTTAAATTTTATAAGGGCATTGGACAATGCTATTTAAGCAAACAATGTCATGTACATTGACCTACATGAAAAAGGGAAGTTTACAATTACCATTGTTTTACCAATGGAGCAAACATGATTTTCCAACAATGCATTCAGATTCTCCTTTATTTCCTGTATAATAAATATGAAGATTGGAATGTTACATTCCTGAATCAGGTTTACTCAGTATTCAGAGTTCTTTTCCATAGAGTAATCTCACAGAGTGTTATGAGGTTTGCTAGCCTTCCTCAGGATTTGGTAGCTTGTCAGGAATATGACTGGATAAAAATGGACTTTTAGATACTTATTGCTCAAAATAATTTTTTATATTACATTATTTAATGTCTTTATGTTTTTGAAACATAATATAGCCAGTGACAGCAGTCACACTCAAAATCTATATTGTTACAATTACATATAATATTTTTAACAGAATGCAATTGTATCAAGCTCTTTGCTTCTCAGACTAGAAAGTTTGTTGACAATAAAATTATTTGCAGGATTTATAAAAGTTGTGGCTTTCAGGTATGATATTCAATACTTATTATCCTCAAGAAGCTCACGTACATAAAGGGCAGCAAAATTTAATCCTACAAAATGTCAACCAAGAGATTGATAATTTCTCTATTCATTTGTTTTTAATCAACAATAATTTTGGGTAAACTCTCGACATGTGCAATTATGGAAGATAATAATTTACATACTTGGATTATATACTATTTATGTGATAACAATTATATAATATAGGAACAATTCTATTTTCCCAGATTCATTCTCCAGTCTGCCTATGCAAATGAAAAATGAAAAGACAAGAAGATCAATTCAGATTGGTCAGTTTAATGTAAATGAGGGCTACAGTTTCTGTTTCAGTTGGCTGATATTTACATATGACTGCTGGTTGTAGTTCATTGATACAGTCTGAGCAACCAAATGAGACTTTCTGAGATAATTGAAATAGGAACATTCTCCAGCATGGGCTACTAATCTCACTTTGTGGTTCTTCAAGGAACAAAATGTGTGTCTCTGGCCCCACAATTAGCAAATAGCTATTAGTTTTGATTCTGAATATTTGGCTCAGTTATACACTTAAGGAATTTTCTAGGAGATTCAGCTTTTCTTAAAGCTCACAGTAACTCTATAAGAGAAAAATAGGTTAAATGAAACAAATTCTCTATAATCTAAATGATGATCCCAAATGCCTCAGTAAATTATTACTTTTAAGTCATATAGATTTCAATAATACATTTTTTTCACTTTCTGTAGGAATTAAGGTAATGTTCTTCTCTCTTTTTAAAAATTCAACAAAATAAGTTGATCAACTTTAAATGATCTTGATGAATGTCACTGTGTCACAACAAACAGGACGAAAAACATCCTTCTATATCTAATGATTCTGCTATTAAGCACAAAGATTTCCCAGAGTAACCCATCATGTTTCTTATTTATGCCAAGAATAGCTCAATTTACATTATACCTAGCACATCATTTCCTATCCATTTTGCATACATTCTTTAGTTTTCTAAAAGCTTCCAATAAATCATTTCATCCAATGGGCCATTTATTTTAGTTTCCAGATGATTAATTATGCAGTTTACTTGCCCACCAGGAGGCAGTGATATTTAAAAATAAAAGGATATAACAGATTTGGTGATGTTGGTGGAAATAACCTAGAATAACTGGATTGAATTTTTTCTAATAATAATTTAATGCCACATTTCATGTAAAATGAGTAGTGTTAAGGCACTCAAGTAGGCTTTTATTCACAATACAATAATCTTTTTTCAACTACATGGCAACATACCAATATTGAGTTTTCCTTTAATCACTGAAACTAAACTTTTTTATTAAAGTCTTTTAACAGTGAGGTAAGTTAATACCAGTAGAGATTTTATTTTTAAAAAATTATGCGGAGCTGGAGAAGTGGCTCAGCAGTAGAGAGTTTGCCTGGCATGAATAAGGACCAAGGGTTTGAACCCCAGAGCCACATAAGGATTAGAAAACAACTAAGGATTAGAAAAACAAAAAACAGATGAAAAACTAAATATAATTGACTCTCTCTTTCTCTCCTTCTCACTCTCTGTCCTTTTTTAAAGTATATATAAAATGTGTGTTAAAATATTTGATTATCCTGTTTCATGAAATACCACTGTTGGTGGGATTGTAAATTAGTACAATGACTATGGAAAACAATACGTAGATTCCTTAGGCATGGAACCAATATATGACCCAGCTATACTACTCCTTTGTGTTTGTCCTAAAGAATTTAAGTCATTATACTATAGAGATACATGTATACCCATATTTATAGCAGTGAAATTCATAATAGCCAAACTATGGAAGCAGCCTAGGTATCCATCAAAGGAAAAACGGATAAAGAAAATGTGGTATATGTACACAATGGAGATTTTGGTTCAGCCATAAAGAAAAATGAAGTTTTGTCATTTGCAGGAAAAATGAATGGAACTAGAGACCATGATATTAAATGAAATAAGCCAAAATCAGAAGGACAAAGGTTGTATTTTCTCTCATATATGGAAGCTAGAGTGGAAAAAGGAGAAGAAAAGTGGGGGTCAGAGAACTCATGATAGTCAAAGGGATATCGAAAAAGAACTAGGGAGTAGAAAGTGGGGAGGGAGAGGGAAAGTGCTAGAAAAAGATAATGTCCAAATAACATTGTTATATTGTGTGCATATATGAGTATGTAACAACAGATTACATCAGCATGTACAAATATAATGCACCAACAAGAAATGTGCAGAAAAAGGATAGATATTAAGAAGCTATGATAGATCGACTGGTCTGAATAAAAGCAAATAATAGTAAGTGAAATTTGCTGATTACTTAATTTATTTAGCTTGAAATAATAATTTTGCTTATAATTGCTAGCTTTTATAAAAAAGCTGTTCTTAAAATTGTCATATGACCTTTAGTTGTTTTTTTTTTAACAAAGCCCCTGTTTCATTTGGCAATAAAAGAAAATTATGGTCTATTAATTTTCAGTTTTGCTTTGAGTCTTCAGGCATTTCAACATAAGTTTTTACTTTATTAAAGAAACATATTTACTTGGGTTGTTTGAATGTGTATGTCTAGCTTTTTCCCTAATAACTTAGCATTTAATATCATCAATTTTAAGTATTTTCCATGCTATTGGGACTTTTTTTTTTAGAAATATGGAGAATAAATTCTATGTGAAAGTTTTTGCTGTACAAATGACACTATATTCAGTGGTTTCTAAGATGTTAAAAATACATATATTTCTTTTTCTAACATGATGTTTTAGATAGTTTTACCTATTAGGTCAAGTACCAAATGATTTTTTATTTAAATAATTTTAAGACTTATTTCACAGCTTTAGTTCATTACATAGGTGTATGTACATTTTTCACTGTCTTAGATAATACGTAAGTACTGATAATATGCATGCCATTCTATTAAAATCTATATTCCATAAATTGCATAGAATCCTTAATCATAAGACACTGGAAAATGACTAGAAATGTTCAAATAGGTACTTTGCTACTGAAAGATTTCTACATAAGCCTGTAGTATTGCTTACCTTTGTTTCATTAAGCATTCCTGATGTGTGTTTTACCCATCTTTCAGGAAATACCTATTACCTTTAAAGCATTGGAATAACAAGAACCAAACCTTTTGAGAAGCACTGATTTTTCTTTCCTTTTCTTTTTTTTTTTTTGGTACCTGGGACTGAATGTGGGGTGCTTAAATGCTGAGTCACATCTTCAGACCTTTATTTAATCAATAAATTTATTTATTTATTTATTTACTTATTTATTTTTGAGACAAGTCTTGCTAAGTTGCTTAGGGCCTTGATAAGTTGCTGTGGCTGAATTTGAACTTGCAATTCTTCTGACTCAGCCTCCTGAATCACTGAGATTACAAAAAACAGTGATTTTTACTATACTTTTCAGGACTTACCATGAAGTTTTGACTCCATATACTTAGTCTCAATCTTTTGTTCTTCACTTATGATCTCTTATCTCTTAATCATCTTTTCTCATATATTATATAAACAATACATTTCAGTGTGCTGGTTTAACCAATAAATGAGGTAAAACATAACTTGAATAAAAGGAAAAGCTCTTTGCTTATATGAGTTATTATTTCTATATGTTTAGAAAACTGTGTTTTTTTTTTTTAATGTAACACGTAACTATGCCAGGCTAGATGTAAGTCTGAGACTGATGTATAGGAATAGCATTGAGAATGGGAGAGCTAAGCAGTTTTCCAAATTAATAAGCTGCCAACTATTTACTTTCACCCTCTGTCAATATTATTCTATTGTTTCCTTAATATGAACAGAGTAATGACTAAGAACTACACAATGATCATCCCTTTGAATTTGCTTGGTCCATTAGGGCTCAGGATCTAGATCTAGTTTACATTTGAATCCTGAGTCAAACCCTTCAATATCTGTATGACCAGTAGAAATTATTTCATCACAGGGTATATCATGTCTTCATCTGTGAAAATGGATAATAATAGTTTCTTCTTAGTAAGCTTATTTTGATGATTAAATACAAAGCACATATCAATAATTATGAAGAATCTGAAGTTTTACCCTCCTCAAAAATTAACAGGTGGGGCTGGAGCGGTGGCTCAGCGGTTTCGGTGCTTGCCTGGCAAGCACGAGGACCCGGGTTCAAACCCCAGCACCACGTACACAACTGAGTGTTGGAGCAACTAAGGCCATGTGAAAAACTAAATAAAGTTGTTTCTCTCTTTCTCTGTCTCTCTCACTGTCCCTCTCTCTTTAAAAAAAAAAAAAATTAACAGGTAAGCCTTATAATTTCAGGCTAAGTGGTTTCTATGTAGAGAGACATAGAAATGTATGTACTAACAAAAAAGTATATAACAATGGTAACTGATGTGTATAGCTAAAAATAACTATTGTTACACTTTTAACATGTGTAAATTCTGAATTTTTTAAAAATTTACTGTTATAGTTTGCATCTTAAATGACCCCACCCACAGAGGCTCATTTCCAG
>PVKS010018755.1:0-39530 GCA_004027875.1 Aplodontia rufa | reverse complement strand
GGAGAGTATCATGGACTATGATTCCTCAGACAAGGGTCTCATATCCAGAATCTATAAAATACTCAAAAATGTCAGCTACAAAATCACCAACAGCCCAATTGATAAATGGGCCAAAGAGCTAAACAGAAACTTCTCACCAGAGGACATCGATCAAGCCAATGAATATATGAGAAAGTGCTCTAAATCATTAGTAATCAGACAAATGCAAATGAAAACCACATTAAGATATCACCTTACACCAGTCAGAATGGCAAAGATGAAGAAAATAAACAACAATAGATGCTGGAGGGGCTGTGGAGAGATAGGCACACTAACACACAGTTGGTGGAGCTGCACATTACAGTGACACAGCAGTATCGATGTTCATTGCAGCACAATTTACTATTGCTAGGCTATGGAAACAACCCCGGTTTCCCTCACAGGAAGAATGGATCCAAAAACTGTGGTACATTTATACCATGGAATATTACACAGCAATTAGAAACAATGACATTGCAGCCTTCGAGGGTAAATGGATGGTTATGGAAGAGATCATGATGAGTAAAGTCAGCTTAACCCAGAGATCTAAGGGTCGATTGGCTCCACTCATCTGTGGAGGCTGGAACTAGACCCTGGACAATGAGAAAGTTGGTCTAGAAACATGAGTTAAATTCAGATAAGTTGTAATGCTTACAATTTAATACTATTTTTAGAGTTATAACGGGAAGGGGAAGGGAGGGATAAGGGAGGGTAATTGGGGGGGGCACTCCTGGGGACAGTTGCAATGTCCAGAATGTATACACATCTTATACACATTTTATATTGTTTTGTTAAAATCTTGTAAGGTTGCTCAAAAATAAATTTAAAAAAAAGTAAGTACAAAATAAAACATAAAAAAAAAATAAATCATGGAAATAAAAGACTCAATAAACCCAATTAAAAATTCATCGGCGAGACTGAAGCAGTGGCTCAGAGGTCACTGCACTTGTCTGCAATGCGCGATAACAAGGGTTTGAACCCCAGCACCATGTACGCAACTAACTGTTGGAGCAAAGAAAGTTACATGAAAAACTAAATTAAAATTGATTCTCTCTCTCTCTCTTAAAAATAAAATATTCAAAGAAGTGGCTGGAGTGTTGGTTCAGCACTTAGTGGTGCTTGCCTGGCATGAAGAAGGTCACAGGTTCAAATCCAAGCACCACGTACACAATGAAGTGTTGGAGCAATGAAAGCCATATGAAAAACTAAAAACAATTGATTCTATCTTTTCCTATCTCTCTTACTGTCTCTCTCCTTAAAAAAATATTTCAATGGAAAACAGTAGATTTTTATGCCTTGATGACAAAGTATATGATCTTGAAAATAAGAGTCTATGGCCAGAATACTCAAGAATTCTGGGATATCATCAAGAGACCAAATTTAAGAATCATCAGCATAGATGAAGTCTCTGAAATATAAACTAAAGGGATGCATAATCTTTTCAATGAAATAATGTTAGAAAATTCTTTGAAATCTAGAAATACAAGAAGCTTGTAGAATTCCAACAGATATATTACAAGGCATACTATAATGAAAATGGCTAATATACAGAATAAGAATAGAATTTTAAAAGCTGAAAAAGAAAATTGGCTGGCCACATTTAGAGGTGAAGGAATTTGAATTTTAAATGATTTCTCAACCTAGACCCTAAAAGCCAGGAAGGAAGGCCTGGGTCTGTATGCAAATTAATAAGTTTATTTCATCACATAAAGTTAAGCACAAGAATTTCATGATTAATTCAATCGATGAGAAAAGTACTTGAGAAAGTCCAGCACCCACTCATGTGTAAAATTTTAGAGAAATCAGGGGTAGAAAGAACTTACCTAACTTACCTAATATATAACAATGTTATATATGTATGTATATATATATATGACAAACACAGGTCCACCATCACTAAATGGAGAAAAACTGAAAGCACTCCCCCTAAAATAGAAATAAGACAAGGATGACCACTCTTAGCACTCATGTTCAGCATAGTCCTTGAAACACTAGGCAAAGCAATCAGGCAAGACAAGGAAATTAAAGGGATGCAAGTAGGAATAAAAGAGCTCAAAGACCAGATCTTATATTTAGAAGCCCTCACATCTCCACCAGAAGACATCTAGAGCTGATACACAAATTTAGTAATGTGGCCAGATACAAGATCAAGCTATATGAATCAATAATTTCCTATACTTTAATAATGAATCTCTCAAACAGAAATTGGAGAAATAATCCCATCCAAAATGCCCTCAAAAATTTGATAATTAACAAAGATGTAAAGGACCTCTACAATAAAACTGGAGAATACTGAACGAAGAAATTGAAGAAGATCTTAGAAGATATAAAGACCCCCCATGTTCTTGAAAAGGCAGAAGTAATTTTATTATAATGGCCATACTACCAAAAGTGTATTATACAGTATAAATGCAATGCCCATCAAAACACTGATGATCTTTTTCACATAACTAAAAATAGCACTTCTAAAGTTTATTTGGAAAAATAAGAGATCTAGAATAACCCAAGCAATCTTGAGCAAAAATGGTAAAACTCCTTATAATTACATACCATAGAGAGCCACAGTAACAAAAAGAGCACAGGGTTGATCCCAAAATGGACAAGAAGACCAGAGAAGAGAAGAGAAGATATGGAGACAAACACACGTACATATAGTACTTGACAAAGGTACCAAAAATATAACTTGTAAAATATATGTTTTTAAACAAATGATGTGGTTAAAACTGGAAATCCATATGTAGAATAATGAAACTTGACCCCTATCTTTTACCCTGTGCAAGAGTCAACTTAAAGTAAATCAAAGACCTAGCAATTAGATCAGAAGCTCTGCAACTGCTCAAAGAAAATATAGGCTCAATACTCCACCATGTTGGCACAGGAACTGACTTCACTAAAAAGACTACAGAAAGGAAAGAAATAAAACCAAAAATAAATAAGTAGGACTGCATAAAATTAAAAATATGCACAGCAAAACAAAAAATTAAGAACATAAACAGAAATTCTGCAGAATGGGAGAAGATCTTTGTGACCTTCTCATCAGGGAATTAATACCTAGAATATATTAAAAAAATAAAAAAACTTAACACCAAAAACCCAAATAACCCAAATAATAAATGGGCAAAAGAATTAAATAATTACCTCTCCAAAGATGAAACTCTAATTAGAATGGCAAGAACAAAGAATACAAATGAATGTTGTTGGAGATGTGGGAGACAAGACATACTCATCCATTTTAGGTGGGACAGAAGATTAGTGCAATTACTCTGAAAGCAGTATGGAAATTCCTCAAAAAACTAGGAATAAAATCACCACATAAGCCAGCTTGGCATTTTTTGGTATTTATTCAAAAGATCTAAAATTAACATACTGTAATAATACTGCTATATCAATGTATGTGGCAACATAATACACAATTTAAAAATTATGGAATCAACTTAGGTGACCTTCAACAGATGACTGATTAAAAATTGTTATATGTACACAATGGAGTATTATATAGTCATAAAGAAGAATGAAATTATGGCATTTGCTGGTAAGTAGATGCAACTGGAGACCACCATGCCACATGAAGTAAGCCAGACCCAAAAAATCAAACATTGAATATCATCTCTGTATTTGAAAACTAGTCTAAAATAAGGAAAAATAGAGTCAGAGAGAAACAAAAGTGAGAAAGATAAAGAGAGAGGGTGAGAGAGATAGATAGAAAGAGAAAGAATGGGGGGAGACTCCATCAAATAGAAGAGAGATCAGTGGATTAGAGAAAAGGGATTGAGGGGGAGCCAGGAGGGATGGGATAAGGGAAGAACAGCTGAATGAATCTCATCTAATTTTCCTGTGTACATATATAAATACACCACACTGAATCTCAAAATCATGTAATTAAAAAAATATATAGGTAGATAGCAGAAAAATCAGTAGAGTGGAGAGAAGAGAACAGGGGATGGAGGAGAGAAAGGAATATGGAAGTATTAGGGACTGAATTAGAGCAAATTATATTCCATGCTTTATAACTATGTCAAAATGAATCCTAATATCATTAACACACTGCTGGTGGTTAATATCATTAACACACTGAAAACTTGTACAGCCACTCTGGAAAGCAGTGTGAAGCCTCCGCAACAAAATAGGGATGGAACATGACCCAGCTATCCCAGGCCTGGATATTTTCCCAAAAGAGCTAGAGTCCATGTACTACAAAGACACAGCTACATCAATGTTTATAGCAGCTCGATTTACAATAACTAAACTATCAAAACTAACCAGCTGCCCCCCGATGGATGAACAGATTAAAAAACTGTGATATATATGTGCGTATATATACACACAATGAGAGTTCTGCTGTCATTTGAAAGGACAATATCGTGGCTTTTGCAGCTAAATGGATGGAAATGGAAAAAAATCATGCTGAGTGAAATATCTCTAAAACAGAGATTAAAGGACTGATAGTTTTCTTTGATATGCAGAAAGAGTTAGATATGTGGAAAGACTAAGATTGGATGAAAGTTAGCTATGTTTAATTAATAAATTCACCGAAGGTGAAATTTTATAGAAGCTGGAGGAACCATAACAATGAAGGTAAGGGGAGAAAAGATGGAGGGATGAGGAGAAGTGAGGGAAAAGGGGGGTTTTCAATAGGGGTGGGTACATGTGACTTCCATTAAAAGCCAAATTATACTCAGGCAGGCAAAGAAACTCAGAAATTTCAAAATTAATGTACATGTATAAGCTCATTTCTATCTACAGCATGGGGATATTAGAGGAGACAAGAGATTGGGGAATGGATGAAGGGGGGTGGGGGAAATCCTGGACTAGAATTGGGCTTAATTTACTTTGTCAATATCTATGTACGCATGAATATGTAATAATGATTCCCTGCAACATGTAAGACTATTTTGAACAAATTTTAAAAAATGAGGGGATAGAGCAGTGGCTCAGCGGTTACGGTACTCGCCTGGCATGCACGAGGACAGGGATTCAAACTCAAGCACCACATACACAATGAAGTGTTGGAGCAATGAAAAACTAAATAAAACTGATTCACTCTTCCTCTCTATCTCACTGACCCTGGTTCTTAAAAATAAAAGACCCCTAATGATCTGTATATCTAAAAAAGAACCAATAACAAATTAAGAGAAAAAAAGGAATGTAAAAGACTTTGCTGAATTGTTTTGAGAAAGAGAGGAAATGATAAATAGTGGACTGAAAATAATCAAAGGGTTATATGACCAACTAGAGAGTCTTTAATTAAAATTATTAGTAATAGTATGTGCTAAGCAACACATGATACACATATGCTATGTATGACCAACAAAGGTTATGGAGGCACTTATCTTGAATGAAAAAAATAATCAGGTGCCAAAATACCCAGTAGTCAATATACTAATGTAATGCAATCATTTAAAAAAATGAAAATTAATGTAAGAATCCAATGATGAAAAAAAACTCAAAATTTTAATTAAATATACTATTGGTATATACATATTGTGCATTCTAAAATGCAGTGCCTGTCTGGGAAATTAGCTTCAGATCAATGGTCAATCTCTCTAAACATTTCTACAAGTTCATAACACAAGAGTAGAGTTTCAAATTTGGCTTAATTTCACAATTTCCTTAGCAGATGTTTGTTCTTAACATAGGATATTAAACTTTTTTTAATTTTTTTAAGACTGAACTAGATGTAGATTATTATGGGGAGCAGGAAATTGGTTTTCTCTATAAAAAATTTTAAAAAAACCTTGGTAAAATCATCAATCATTTTTTTAGCAGACAGTGTGCAATAAGTTTTTTTTTTAAGAAATACTTACAGTGAGAGAAAGTAAGAGAATCAATTTTAGTTTTTCATGTGCTTTCATTGCTCTCTTACTTAGTTGTGCACATGGTGCTGGAGTTTGAACTCACATCTTGTGCATGCCAGGCAAGCACCATAACTGCTGAACCACCGCTCCAGCCCCAGTGCATTTAGTTTTGAAAAAAGCATTACTGTTGTGCTTTTCATTAATTCATCTACTGTGTGATATGTTTCACATTAAGGAAAATGCGCTGCCACTTCATATGAAAAAGATGTAACTGAAAAGAAAACTGTGTGAGTCATCTCTAGAATTTTGCACAAAGTTCATATACTTATTTCCTGCCAATAGGTTTGCAAAGTAAAGTCAAGACTGCTTCCATTGACTGATTGATTTCGAGTTCAAACCTGTGAAGCAATTTCAAGAACTAGAAAGATGGAAAAGCAAATTTCTTTATCCAATCACCTGATAATTATCTAAGAGAGATAAAATTATTTTGGATAATAGTAACTATTTGTCATTCATGTCATGCTTTTACAATTTTTTACATCCATTATAGTCCCCTTAAAACTTAGAGAGATGGAGATCATTTTTATCACAGCTATTGTCTCTTAAATTAGCTTAAATGATGGAAGAATATTGCTTTATATGTACATGAAATATAATTTGTCTATAAGTAATGCCATTTGTGCAAAGGTTACACATCATTTTTTTCTAGTGTCTGTTAGAAGTATACAAAATTTTTGTATATTTACAATATATTTAAATTTGAGTTCCAAAAATCAATAATCTGGGAGGGACCCCCAAGATGGCAAGATGTTGAGGTCACCAACAGTGACTCTGAGAGGCTCCTGAGAAACACCTCACTTTGCAGGAGTGCACATGGATTCCCATGGTAAGATAAAGCTCCCACTGTGGGGGAACATTACTCCCTGCTAGTTTTTTTAACTTCAAAGGACTAGCATGGTGCATTAACGAATATAAAGGAGAAGTTTGTGGCACCCGTGCAATTGGCCCCACACACGAGGGGAGGGGACCTAATCTGGAGGGGAGGAAACAGAGCAAGTTTCCTAATCAAATACCCTAATTCAGTCGCGAGCCCCCTAAACTGATCGCTCTTAATTTACAAGAACTTGGTATAAAACTCTGGGAATTAATCCCTCACATTAGCGAACTTACAGCTGTTAGTGCGTGAACAACAGAATCCGTCTGGCCACTGTGAAGTTTCCCTGAGGGCAGGGCTGGTTGCTCAGCAAAAAACGGTCTTGGGGTCTCAGCCACCAGGGTCAGAAAACCAAAATCTAATGCCCTGAGATTTGGGGGTTTCCTCTCCACCTCTGGTTGCTGCCAGCGGAGCCTGGGAAGGAGAGGATTCTGCACAGGATCTTTAACTCAGTCATGGTGGACAACACTTTCCACCTGTGCTTTTGGTTTACTAGAGCTGATTTTCAAGTCCTGTAACATAATAGCTCACACCAGGGTTCGAGAGTGGGGTGGGTCACTCAACAGGACTTGGGGCCTCAGTCCCCACTAACAGAAAGAAAGAAGTTACCACCCCCACACACCTGGCCGTCTGCCCTATGGGCTGTGTGGAACTGTGATTCCCCTTTCTAGCTTGCAAATGTCTCAGATGGTGACCTTCTGCCCACCCCTCTACACGACCGAACAGGAAGAGTCTGTGAACAGAGCTTGCTGCAGCAGGGCACATCCTTCTCAATGGGACCCCCTGCCTCAGCCTCTGCAAAAGAGACCTGTAACTCTCTAACAAGGCAAGGTCTGATATCAGCCTCAGGAAGCTTTGAATAAAAGGGGCAGCATTGGCTTTCCCTTATGATCTGCCCTATGCATAGCCAAGGCTATGTAGGCCTTGATTTCTCCAGTTGGGTGCCCCCTAGTACTTGCAACTGAGAACAACATAAGCACTGGCACAATCTGGTCCATCGTTCCTGGGTTTCTGTCAACCCAGCAGAGCAGCTCTTGGGACTTCTGAAGATCATATGTCACACAGAGTGGGTCACCAGTGATCCTGAGGAATCTGAAGGGAGTTTCAGGTGGGCCACTCTCCTTGGATCAGAGACCCACACATCTACACTAGGATCAATTAGATTATCTGAAGCTTCTGAGCCCCAGGCCTAAGAAATTCTAGAGTGTGGATAGGCAGAAAGTGATCACCTCAGGATTACAGCCCAGGGGAAGCTGAAATCTATCCTCGCAAGAAGTGTGAGAAGGGAGGTTCTTATACGCCTTTGCAACAGAAAATTTTGAGGAGATTCTCTAAGAAAATCCAGATCACTGGACTTATCCAAACTGCTTCTCCCCCAACAAGCTCAACTGTGAAGAATCCCCAGGTACATAACAGATATGAACACATCCCTCCATGGTGCATACTTGGTGACCTAGGTGGCTAGGGAAAACCTCAGAACTTTCACAACTGGTTTTGTGTTGTCTTTTTGTGTGCCTCTTGGATTTTTTTTAATGGGGATCTGGCTGGAGTATAATATTTAAAAATTTTAAAAGTTACTGTTATTTTTTTCCTTTTATCCTTTTTTGATTTATGATTAGTACTGAATTTGGTGTTGGTGGATATAAATATTTCTACATGTATATGTATTGGTGATTGGCTCCTACTTTCTCTATGTCTTCTTGAACCCAACTGCTATCCCTATACCATTAGGTTCCAACCTGGAAAACATTTCATGATAGCAAAATAGCCTCAGCCTTTGGTGAGTGAAGAGAATCACACCCCATATTAACCTCTTCCTCCCAGGTACTCTGGTAATTCCTAAATATTAGCATTTTTCTCTCATCCTCACCCAAAGTCTTTACCCCACCCACACCCCATTTCTATGTTTTCTTTATTCCTAATAGAATAACCTACTCCCCTCTAATCCCTTCTCTTTACTCTAAGCCAGGTGTTCTACTATAACTCCCAAATTCAGATCCTTGACTTCCTAGTCATTTCTTCTCCCCACTTTCAGAGATCCTGCTATCTGAAGAAACAGACACACTTCAAAAAGGTACTTGCTTGCTATCATAATACGTTGTGATATATTATGTGATATATAAAAAAACTGCTACTATTGGTGCTAGTCATCAGCACATCTGTTTTAATTGAAATGGACTAGTATCTGTGCCTATAGGCTCTCAAGATCTTGTAGACTGGTCTGGCATCTTTAGATCTGTATTGACCAAATAGCTCCACATCACAATGAAGCAAAGCCATAAGAAGCTCCAATTACTTTGCCAAGAGGAACAAGGTTGAACTACAAGACACACTCTGATTCTGAAATTGAGGAAAAGGGGAAATAACTCACCTCCTCCACCCCACAGCTCTCCACACAAGGATCCCATAGACAGGACCCTAGATGAAAACCAAAGATATTGTATCAGCATTATGATTAGTAATTCAATCAAAGAGTTGAGAGAAGAAATAAGGAAAGATATTAGAGAACAATTTCAAGAGATGACAGACAACTTCTACAGGGAAATAAGGGAGAAATTCCATGAGATGAAAGATCAGCTATACAAAGAAACAGACATTTTGAGGAGAGATGTAGCAGAGCTATCAGGATTGAAAAACAGAGTTAACCAAATCAAATCTTCACTGGAAGATAAAAATGCCATAGTATATACTCTATTGAAAAGAGAACTTCAGCTCTTGAAGAACAAACATCAGAAAATGAAGATTGGCTAAGCAATGTCGAATTCAAAGAAAATAAACAAGATAAGCAACTTATATTACATGATCAGAGCTTCTAAATAATATTTGATAAAATGAGGCAATAGACACAGGCTGGAAGTGAAAGGATGGCAAAATTTCTACCTGGCCTGTGGCCCAAAAAGCAAGCTGGTGTGGCGATTCTAGTTTCTGATAAAATCAATTTCCAACTAAAACTAGTCAGAAAGGACAAAGAGCATCACTTTATCATACTAGAAAGGGACAGTTCATCAAGAAGATATAACAATAATTAACATTTATACCCCCAATTACAATCCCCCCAAATTTATTGAAAAAATACCTAAGGACATTAATCCCCTCACTGATCTCAACACAAAATATTCTGGGTAATTTCAACACACCACTATCAACTAGACAGATCATCAAAACAAAAAATCAATAAAGACATATCCAATCTGAACAACACTATTACTCAATCAGGCTTAACAGACATCTATAGAATATTCCATCCAGAGACAGCTTAATTTTCCTTCTTCTCAGCAGCTGATGGATCCTTTTCTAAAATCATCCACATCCTAGTTCACCAAGATAATCTTAACAAATATAAAAAAGTGGATATAATCCCATGTATTCGGTCAGATCATAATGCTATGATATTAGCAATCAACAACAAGAGAAACAACAGAAACTACTCAAGTACTTTTGAATTGAATAATCCCCTCTTAAACGAAGGATGTGTAAATGAGAAAATGAGAGCAGAAATTAAGATGTTTTTGGAATTGAATGAGAATGAGGAAACAACATACCAAAACCTCTGGGAGAGTATGAAGGCATTCTTAAGAGGTAAATTTATAGCACTGAGTGCATACATCAAAAATCTAGAAGGAGACCAGATAAATAGCCTTATGCTTCAACTCAAATGACTACAAAAAGAGAAACAATCCAACCCCAAATCTAACAGAAGACAGGAAATTACCAGAATCAGAGCTGAAATCAACGAAATTGAGAACAAAAAAACAATGCAAACTATTAACAAAACTAAGAGTTGGTTCTTTGAAAAAATAAACAAGATTGACAGACCCTTGCCAACCTTTCTAAAAGGAAGAATGAAATAAAGCAAATCAATAAAATCAAAAACGAAAATGGGGATATCACCACAGCTTCATCCAAGATCCAGAAAATTATCAGAACCTAATTTTAAAATCTATACTCTGCCAAGTTTGATAATGTGGAGGACATGGACAGGTTCTTGGACATATATGACATTACCTCTTTAACACAGGAAAATATTGAAATTCTAAACCAGCCTATCACAGATAGTGAAATTGAAGCAGCAATCAAAGCTCTCCCAAAAAAGAAAAACCCAGGTCTGGATGGATATATGGC
Organism: Aplodontia rufa; assembly: GCA_004027875.1. Taxonomy (NCBI): domain Eukaryota; kingdom Metazoa; phylum Chordata; class Mammalia; order Rodentia; family Aplodontiidae; genus Aplodontia; species Aplodontia rufa. The sequence continues at coordinate 28,661 of PVKS010018755.1, read as the reverse complement.
AGAATTCTACCAAGCCGATCGTCTACAAGCCCTTCCAGGAAATTGATAGAGTGGGATCACTCCCAAACACTTTTTATGAAGCAAACATTACACTGATTCCAAAACCCAACAAGGACATGTCAAGAAAAGAAAACTACAGACAGACCAATTTCCCTGATGAACATTGATGCAAAAATCCTTAACAAAATTTTAGCTAAATGGATACAAAAGAATATTAAAAAAGATAATACAACATGATCAAGTGTGCTTCATTCCAGGAAAACAAGGCTGTTTCAACATATGCAAATCAATAAATGTAGTTTACCCCATAAACAGAATTAAAAACAAAAATCATATATAATCATCTCAATTGACACAGAGAAGGCATTTGATAAAATTCAACACCACTTTATGCTCAAAACTCTGGAAAAGATAGGGATCAAGGTAAGATACATTATCTATGTCAGACCCATACATGATAGACCCATAACCAACATTATCCTCAATGGAGAAAAACTGAAAGCATTTCCACTGAATTCAGGAACAACACAAGGCTGTCCACTTTCCCCACTCTTGTTCAATATAGTCTTTGAAACCCTTGCAAATCTATAAGGCAAGACAAGGAAATAAAAGACATCCATATAGGAAAAGAGGAAGTTAAATTATCTCTATTTGCTGATGATATGATTCTATACCTAGAAGACCCAATAATATTGGCCAGAAAACTCTTAGAGCTTATAGGTGATTTCAGCAAAGCAGCTGGCTACAATATCAATTCCAGTAAGTCACTAGTTTTCCTTTATTCCAGCAACAAATCTGCAGAGGAAGAAATCAGAAAATCTCTCACATTCACCATCTCCTCCAAAAAATGAAATTATTGGGCATTAACCTTACAAAGAATATTAAGGACCTCTACAAAGAAAACTATGAAACACTAAGAAAATAAATTACAGAAGACCTGAGTGGATGGAAAAACATTTCATGCTCATGGTTAGGCAGAATCAATATAATAAAAATGACCATCCTACCCAAAGCCCTATAGAGATTTAATGAAATCCCCATCAAGATACCTATGGCATTCTTCACAGATGTAGAAAAAACAGTTCTCAAATTCATATGGAATAACAGGAGATCCAGACTAGCCAAAACATTACACTACAGGAAGAAGACCTGATCTGAAATTATATTACAGAGCTGTAGTAGCAAAAACAGCATGGCATTTCTATCAAAACAGAACCGAATGCCAGTATAAAAGAATAGAAGATGCTGAGACAAACCCCCATATCTTTAGCTATTTGATATTTGAAAAAGTGGGAAAAGCATAGTGTGGAAGAAAGACAGCCTGTTCAACAAATGGTGTTGGACAAATTGGACAGCCATGTGTAGACAACTGAATCTGTATCCTTATCTTCTGCCCTGCACAAAATTTAAATAAAAATGGGTCAAAGGTCTGGATATTAAGTGAACAACTTGAAACTTACTAGAAAAACAAGTAGGGTCAACACTACAGGACATAGGAGTTGGCAGCGCCTTCCTTAACAAAACTCCCATGGCTCAAGCAGTAAAGACAAGAATAAATGAATGGGATGCAATTAAACTAAAAAGTTTTTTCACAGCTAAAGATCTAGTCAAGTACATCAAGAGAAAACATACCCAGATGTCCCTCACTGGATGAATGGATCCAAAAACTGTGGTACATTTATACCATGGAATTTTACACAGCAATTAGAAACAATGATATTGCAGCCATGAAGGTAAATGGATGGCTATGGAAGAAATTATGCTGAGTAAAATCAGCTTAACCCAGAGAACTAATGGTCGATTGTCTCCACTCATCTGTGGAGGTTGGGACTAGACCCTGGCCAGTGAGAAAGTTGATCTACTATCATGTGTTAAATCCAGATAAGATGTAATGCTATACAACATAATCCTTTTTTAGAGATATTGTGGGAAGGGGAAGGGAGGGACAAGGTTAGGTATTTGGGGGGCACTCCTGGGGGTAATTGTAATATTCAGAATCTATACACATTTTATATTATTTTGTTAAAAATGGTTGTTCAAAATAAAAAAAAATTTAAAAAAGAGAGAGAACCTTCAGAATGGGAGAAAACTTTGCCTGCTACACCTTAGGGGGGGGCTAGTATCCAGAATATACAAAGAACTAAAGAAACTAAACACCAAAATCACAAATAATCCAATCAATAAATGGGCTAAAGATCTCAAAAGGAACTTTTCTCCCACGGAAGTCCAGAAAGCTCATAAATATATGAGAAAATGATCTACATCATTAGCTATCAGGGAAATGCAAATCAAAACTTCCATGAGATACCACCTCACTCCTGTTAGAGTGGCAAAAATGAAGAATACAAACAAGGACAGATGCTGGAGGGGCTGTGGGAAAAGAGGAACACTGTTACACTGCTGGTGGGACTACAAACTGGTTCAGCCACTCTGGAAAGCAGTTTGGAGAATCCTTAAAAAATTAAGGCTGGAACCACCTTATGACCCAGCTATCCCACTCCTGGGTATTTTCCCAAAAGAGTTAGAATCAACATATTATAGTGATGTTGCTTCATCAAAGTTTATAGCAGCTCAATTTACTATAGCTATATTATGAAACCAACCCAGATGCCCCTCACTTATGAGTGGATACAAAAACTTTGGTACATATATACAATGGACAATTACTCAGCCATTAGAGAAGACAATATTATGGCTTTTGAAATCAAATGGATGGAGATGGAAAGAATTATGTTAAATGAAGTATCTCAATCTCAGAGACTCAAGGGCCGAATGATATCTCTCATCTCTGGAAACTAGAATACATCTGGAAGCAGTATGTTAGATGGCTAAGCTAAAAATAACTTCAAATTGTATGATTCTTAATGCAACAGGGGGATACCCTAGGATACCTGGAGGTATAGGGTGGGGGACAGGGTAGAGGGAGGGCTTAGGAAATATATCTAGGAGACTGGAGGGTGGGAATATGGGGGAATCATCTCAGACGGAGATCTCTGACCTCCACGAGATATCAATTTAACTCGGAGGTTCTTCTGGGGGAAACAGCAACATGCAGAACCCACGCTGGGCATCCATAACATGGAATAATCCCTGGATAACTAAGTATATGTACATTTGTTCTTGAATGTTTGATAACGTTTCCCCCTCAATTATAATTCCATATTCATCTAATAAAAAATCAGTAATCTGGGATTCTGAGCCCTTGCACATGAGGTAGCTTCAATCTATATAAGTCAATGTTGAAGCAGTCTTATTCAAGCTGCTCCTTACCTCCATCCTAGGCAATTTAAGATTAATCCCCATATATCCAGAAATTCCTATAGTAACTGTAAGCATACATATTTGTGGTTGTACAGATTTGGGATTTCATATAGCTCTCCAATATTTTCAGCTCCTCACCAGTCCTGGAGTAGTATATTCGCCACCATCATTTAATTATCTGAATTCCACCTGACTATTGCTTTAATCTGATGAATACTCCTAGCTCCTAGCACCACTGCTTCCATACAACTGAATACATGAATATGTTCATTTTTTCTACCTTCAGCACATCTCACACTAAACTGAGTACTAACAGCAGCCTGGATTTTACTGTCTTTTGCTAAATATACATTCTGAATCTTACCTTAGGTATCAACCTATAGGAAAACCACTATTTTCAAAACATATAAACTTTTTATTTTTTATTAGTTCTTTTTTAGGTATACATGACATAAAAATATACAAAGGCATAATTATAAGCATGGAGTTTCACTTTTCCCAGTTTAGTCTCCAATTTTTAATGTTGGTCCTTCCCATTTTCTCCTCTGCTCTTTCTTGACTATTCAATGATCTTGTTTCACTTTTTGTTTTTAAGTGTTTAATCACAAAATAAAATGATAACTACTATAATTTCTTTCCTGGGCAACAATCTTTTATTCCTCTACATTTTCTGTCAACCTGGTTATTCTTGTGACTTTCTTCCTTGATCTTATATCTTTAGCTTGATAATCAAATATTATTTTATGCTCTAGAATTTTTATTTCTCAAAATCTCATATATCATTTATTTATAGAACTTTGTCGAGGAACTTGGTAGTAAACCATTTGTGGACAACCTGCTTCTGAGTCAGGGTTTCATATCTAGCAGAGTAATTCCCTTACTGTGATTTATTAAAGTCAGCCCTTGACACAGGGTTTGTAAAAAATAAAAAAGAAATAAAAAAAGAAACAACCAAAAAAAAAAAACAGTAAAAAAGAACTTTGCATTCCTACTTAATGTTGAGCCTACTTATTTTATTCAATATTATTGACATAGGACACTAGAGGGTAATTTCCTTCTCCAGAATTTGCTCCATGAAATACCAGTAGATAGCATAGCCATCCACAGTACACAGGGACTAGAAAACATTTCCTAGAGCCCAGATTTCTTAAGACTTTGCCACCCATTAGATGGCAGAGGGAACTGACACAATTTCTGATTATGTTGATACTTTTGATAAACAACCTTAAGACTTCTCACCTTTGGGACCTGAAATAACCAAGAAAAAAATCAAGAAAAAGTGTAAAACAGTCTATTTAAATGAAAAAAGTGAATGGAGAAATGAGAAAACTACTTTTATTTCATGTTCAGCTTACATTGCTCACAAACAAATAATATTTTGTGCTCTCTTATATGATAGCTCTATAACTGTTTATATAAGGTCTGGATACATTTAGCAGCTATATTCCAATTAAACAGAGTCTCCTTGCTTGAATTAGTTATCTTTCAATGCAGAGATATGGATATGGGGATAATATTGTGATGACATGCAAACTTTTTGTCAAAAATTAGAGATTGTTAGTAAATGGGCTATTGAATTAAAACAGACATTTCTCCAAAGAAATGCCCATGGTGAACAAATATATGAAAAATGCTCAACATTATTAGTAATTAGGGAAATGAAAACCAAAACTGCATCTCATACCAGTTAGTATTTTTCAGCCATAAAGAAAAATAAAATTATACCATTTGCAGGAAAATGGATAGAATTAAAGATCATTAAGTTAAACAAAATAAGCCAAACTCAGAAGGAACAAGTCCAGACATTTTCTCTCATATATGGAAGCTGGAAAGAAAAAAGGGAAAGAAACTAGGATATTATTAAAATCTAAAGGAGATCAGTACAAAATAGAGACTAGGGGTTTGGACATGGGAAGGGATGGGGGAAGTGGTGGAGAGTGATATTGTCCACATCACACTGTTATATAATATGGGTGTATACAAATATGTACCAACACAGTCCATTATTATGTACAAATAAAATATACCAGTAAATATGTGGAAAGAGATGAAAAAAAGACATGGGGAATTTTTTTTAAAAGTCAGCAGTTGTGAGTTACAGAGTCTATGCTGTATTCTGGATAAAGAGTTATGAATGTAAACTCAGCTGGATACTGTGCTTCCCTCTGTGCTGACTGAATGTCCAGGCTCAACCACTTACTTATAGAAAGATTAATTTTATCCCTCTAGGCAAGCATACTTTGATGTCATTAGCCCTGTGCAGGTTTTGCTCCTAATTTCCTTCTCAGTAGCTTTGACAGACTTTGAGTAAGGGCTAAGCTTAACCTTCAACATGTTTTTCTACAACATCCTGGTGTGATTTCTTATGAGCCCTTACTGTGGGAAGGTATTTGTTTAGTGAAGAATCTTAGGGCCATATTATTTTAATTAAAATATCCTATAATGACATTATAGACATCACATGCCTTAGGATAGGATATTTATCACTCTCCAACAAAGAATACTGAATCTTGTCCTCTAATAAAGCTTAATCCAGTAAGTTCCAAGTTTTCAATTTTATGAATATTTCAATGAAATTGACACAGGTGCATTAAAATAGGTTGACACTCAGAATCTAGAACTTTTATATCTTTTATATATACTTTAAAATATATGAAAATATGTGTATATTTAACTCTAATAGTTCTATTTTATTAAAACAATAGAACTCTAAAATTTAGTATTTATTTTAAAAGTTACCATAAGTGATATACCTGTTGTTTAATTTTTTTTTTAAAGAGAGAGGGACAGTGAAAGAGACAGAGAAAGAGAGAAACAGCTTTATTTAGTTTTTCACATGGCCTTCGTTGCTCCCTTAGTTGTGTACATGGGTGCTGGGGTTTGAACCCGGGTCCTTGTGCTTACCAGGCAAGCGCTGAAACTGCTGAGCCACCGCTCCAGCCCTTAATTTTTTATAGATCTTCTGCATCTGGGGTGATTGGACTTATTTGGTAGTATCCATGATGTCAATTCTGCAGTAGTTGAAAGTCCTACTGGCTTCTGCCATGATTGTTGATTCCCACAGTTAATCTGAAGTAAAATTATATCTCAGTAATTTGTACTGTGGATTAATGCTTCAAGATGGTATAACAGTCATCTTGATCTTGATCAAACCAGCATGACTATGTAAGTGTATAGACCACTAAAAACTCAAGTTTTTCCTTTAAAATCTGGAAGCAACATTTCAAAGAAGAGTAGCTGCTCTGGATTGTTCTTTGTGATCACTCAGAATATTGGCTCACATTCAGAAATTAATTTCCTGAATGAAGTCTGACTGAATGAATTGAAAAATTGTTATTTCATTAATAAATGACAATTAACTATGTCATGACAACTTTTTTATGCTTTTCAATGGCTGTCTGATTGCATAAAATTTAGCCCAAGAATGGGAGGACCATAAACTTGTGTGTAGCATCCTTTGTAACGATTCTTCTGTACATTGGGACCCATATAAGAAAACTGGAACTGTGGGAAATACTGACTTGATTGTAAAATGAGATTAGCATCCAAGTGTCCTTAACAAGTCCAGGAAGGCTATATTAGTACGAATTGACTGAGTTATTCCCTGTAAAGTACATGCTAGATTATGTGGCATAGTTTGATTGATGATGAGTCTATGTAGTAGTTGATGGATAAAAGGACCAGGGGAAAAGATTGGAAGGTGACCGATAAAATGAGACTGGGATTTTATTTTATTTTATTTTTTACAAGGCATTGAACCAAGGGTCATTTAACCACAAAGCTACATCCCCAGCCCATTTTATTTGCTATCTGAGACAGGCTAAATTGTTAAGGCTGGCCTTGAACTTGTGATCCTCCAGGCTGAATTCTCAGCCTCCAAAGTTACTGGGTTTATAGGTGTTCACCACCGTGTCTATTTAACATTGGTTCCTAAGTAAAAAAACAATTTACTTGTCTATCAGCCTACTCATGAACATCATCTACACATTTGTGATTTACTGGTATTTTTTTAAAATTCAGTTCCAACATAGAGAAGAACGTAAATACAAACATGTTACCATACACGATGAAGTAGAAGAGTGGTGCTGGTTTCTCTATTATAGCACACCAAGACTGACAGTACAAATGTCATCAACAGCCTACTTGCTGGTATGAGGAACATTCAGGAAGCCCAGCTTGGATTTCTGAAAGTTCAAGACCTTGAGCTTCATTTCTAACTGCAGTGACTAAACAACCAGCAAGTTTCAGAGTCAAATACAAGTGTGTTTGACTCACAGTTCAGACGACTTTTGTCTATCTGCTTTAATTAAATTATGTAATGCCTCAGAACTGATTATTTTGTAAAATTATTAAATCCTGGTTGTTTCCATAATTTCACTATTGTAACCTGAGCTGCTATAAACACTGGTATAACTGTATCTCTGTAATAAGCTAATTCTAGTTCTTCTGAGAACACTGGATAAATGAATCCAAAAAATGGTGGTGTATATACACAATCAAGTTTTACACAGCTATTAGAAGGAATGATATCATGCCTTTTGTAGGTCAATTAATGGAACTGGAAAAATATCATGGTGAGTGAAACTTAGCCAAACTCAGAGACTTAAGGGTTGAGTGTTTTCTCTCATATATGGAAAACATATGTGGAGGCTAGAATAAAACTTAAGATAGGTTGAAAGCTAGTCAAATTTATTTAAAGACCCACAAAAGCTGAAGTAACAGTAAGTTGTGGGGACTATAGCTATGAAGGGGGGTGCGTAAGGGAGGGAGGAGAAGGTGGAAAACAAGGGCAAATTCAGTAGTGTAGATTACTATTGACTCCTTTGAGAACCCCAAATATACCCAGACAGGTATATAAAAAAAAAAAAATATATATATATATATATATATATAATCATTTATGTCTGTAATTTTGGGGAACTATAGAGGAGTCATGGGATCAGGGAGCGGGGGCAGGGTAGTGGAGGCAGGGGAGGGAGGTCCTGGACAAGGATCAGATTTACGCAACTCTGTCAAAACATGCATGTTTGAATGTGAACCAACAAATCCCTTCATTATGTAAGATGATGCTGAACCAATAAAAAAATTGTTAAATCCAAAGTCATTAGATTGTTTTAAGAATTAAATCATAGAACGTACATAAAATGTTTAGCAAAGTATCTGAGCAAGCTCTTGATAAATACTGATTTGAAAAGACCAATAAATATGCTATTATTAGCAACAGTAATGTCAATCATTATTATTAACATCTTTGATATTTTGTTGAAAGCATTTCTCTATTATTTAAATTTTTGCTATTGCTGGCATTACCGCTGAAATAAGCCAATAACTTTTTTTCTTCTCTAAACCATGGATCTGATATTCATTATAAACATTTAAAATTTTTATCTTAATTCATAATGTAAAATTTCCAAAACAAATTACATGCAATAGTAGAACTAAACCTAGATTTTCTCAATATGCTATCTTTGCAACAAAGGATATAGATTCTTGCTTCACTTCGATTTCCATGTTATATTCACATTATGTTCCTGACTTATCAATGTGCATCCATAGTTTGACATTGTTAAACCACCTCTTTATCACAAAATGGCAGAGCGATTGTAACTGGCTTTCTTCAAGGTTAACTCTCCTGTCAAAGGAGAGAATTGGGTGCGCTTATGGTAACAAATCTACGCGGCCTGCACTTTGACATTATTATGGCCTTAAATGTGTGTTGAAGTGCTTTGGGAAATATAAAGCAATACAAAACGTTGGTGTTTATTGCTGCTTTTTGTATAATTTTTGCTTTGCTATTATTTTCAGTATATAAAAATAGAATTTTTCATGAATTGTTTTAGATTCCTGAGGAAGCTATAATAGAAAAAAATGTTCAGAAATGTAACAATAAGCCTTGTGCTTACAAATTGTTGGTACGTGCAAGCATCTTGAGCATATAATGCTTTGAAATATCCTGCTGAAAAGTTCACATAACAACTCTCTCTTGCTTAAATTATAGATTCTGGCGAATGAAAGTATGTTAATAAAAATAATTTATAAATAATATAGTTCTGTTAAAGCTACATGTCAAATTCAACATTCCGTGGTAAGTCCGAAGATAAAAATACAGACCATCCCATTTTAACCATCACTTTCTACTTGGTCTCTAAAATTCACATTTCTTTCTGGAGACAGATAAATAGACTGATATATCCCACTTACCCAGATGTTGAACTAACGAATGAGATGTCCATCTCCCTATTCTATAATCATTCCTATAATCCAAGAGAAATATACAGGGATACCTAAAGTGATAGGAAAACATTTATGATCCACTGGTTATTTTTTTTAAAAGTTAGGCTCCAAAATAAGTGTATACTATGACAACTATTTATTTGTAACATGCACAGAAACTTAAAAATCATGGTGTTTGGGAAATGTGGTCTCTTCCAGCATCTGTTCTTTTTTTTTCTTTCATTCAATATACAATATACAAGCCAAATTAATGAATTTGTTCTTTTTTTGGCTATGCCATGTAATTTTCTTTCTTGCTATTGTTAATATATGTATGCTTGTGTGTACACACATCTCTATAGATGTAATGAAGATAGACAGTGTTTATGACTATCTATGTAAATAAGTATTTGCATACATTTTTGTGTTTTTCCAACTTTTTTCTAATTAATTTAGCTGCTCTAAATTATTTTAAACAACTAAGCCAGTTGAAGGGGAAGAAATACCATTTACTTTCATATGGAAAGTCAAGGCCCTTTGAATGTGGTTTCAAACTACTTTTCCATTGTTTCCTCCCTAAATATTCAACATATACTCTGTATGTAAGCCAAATTAATGCATTTAGTGGTTTTAGTCTATGGCTTGGAATTTACTTCTTTTACCTATTTTTAATTTTCCTTCCTCTGATAAAATATCCTTCAGTCCTTCCCGAAAACACAATTTTCAAGATACAGTTTCATATATACACACTACCTCTCTCTATATGTACATATTTGTATGTGTGTGCATGCGCATAAGTGCATGTGCAAGCCCAACTTTAACTTTCTATGTTGATAGACCATTTTTGTGAACTTGCATTTTAATAGTTACACTTTCTTTAGTATTTATAGTAGGGTATGACTTTAGTTGGTACTACATAATATATTACTTATCTGATTTGATATAATTATTTTCTACCCATAACTATTTCACTCGATGAAAATAAATATTATTCCTTATAATTTCGCTATTTTTCACCCTCAAAACAAATGAAAAATTACCAGAATCTTCCCAATATTTGCCTCTTTCATTTTAATTCTATGATGTCAGTAATCAAATAGTTTATCTTTTACAACAATAATCCTAAATTATTATCCACTTATTTCTAAAGAAGTCTTGAGAAAGTGAAGCAAAATTTTGGAGAGAATCCTAACAGAAAATAGAAAATAAAAAACAAAAACTAAAGGGAAGGAAAAGAAATATGAATCATAGATATCAGTTATTTCCAAACTATATTTTGAAAATGTTTTTAATCATAAATACTTCAACAAAATTGAAAAATTAAAAAAAACTCATGTAAATATTCAGTGTATTTAACAAGTTAAATGTAGTCTTCCTGGTCCAAGTAAAAATGGTGGGATTCCAAATTGTTAACAATCGATGCCTCTCCTTCAATTCTGCACTGGCTACTACAATTATCTTGTTTTATTTTATTTCTTTAAAAGAGTGTTTTATGTTTCTTAATTGATTTTTTTAAGAGAGAAAGGGACAGTGAGACAGAGAGAAAAAGAGAGAATCAATTTTATTTAGTTTTTCATTCAGCTTTTGTTGCTCTGAGTCTTCGTTGCATATTTGGTGCTGGGGTTTGAACTCACTTACTTGCGCATGGCAGGCAAGCACCGTAACCACTGAGTCTCCACTCCAGCACCTGGTTACTAAAATTATAACAATTTTAAAGATACTGACAATACTTATTCCAGTACACTAATAAATTTTAAATTGGCCACTATTTTAACTAAACTCTGAGCTTCCTGTGTAAAGATAAGGAGGCACATACAAATATTGCAATGTCAGTATATAATGCAAAAAAAAAAAGATTTTTCAAAGAACCAATCTCTCTAGCAAAAATAAACGTGACATTTGCATTTTTAAAAATCATCATTCAGAAATCCATTTGACAATGCCTTCTAAACGGGTCTTCATGCTGCAGAAAATCATACCTCATATAGTTGTATCTTCTATTTTCACTCATTAAAATCTAGGGAGAACTTTCTTGAGATGAAAGTATTTCTACTTAGAGTTAAACAGCTTCAGTCTACAAAAGTAAGTTATATGTAAAGAAACAGTATATAAATAACTTAAAGAATGGATATAATCTATATCTTTGTTAAGTATATTTTTGTAGGTCTTTTTTTTTCAGTAGAAGTTTCACAGCATTTCATTTTAGGTGAAAACTTTAAGTAAAACTCCACAGGATGTGTTTTGCTGTATCAATGAGAAAAAATATGTTCTTAGTGTCCTATATACAAACCGTGACCCAGATTTTATTTTCAACCCTGCCCTCTTTGTAAATGATCATATAAAATATTAATCTGCAAAATGCTTCTCAATAGATTATTGATGAGTAAGTAATTTTCAATAGCTCATAGATAGACTGTCCAACACTTTGGTTGAATGTTATCTTTGGGGCAGACTTATTCCAGCTCCATACAACTGACCTTCTGCATCATCCCAGGAATGTATATAGCAAATATTCTTTTCTGAACAATCCCTGTAATAAAGTCATGGTACCATTTCATTTTCAAGTTAAACAAGATTTACAGACACTTATTATTCTTTACCCCTCAGAAAGAATCCTTTGAAATGGATGATCTTTTAACCTATCTGCTCCAAGTTAGTTATTAGGTATTTTTTCTCATTGTTTGCACATCATATTCACTGTAATCCACCCACATGTATTCATTTCTTAATTTTCTTCCTTCTTACTCATTTTTATTATATTTTCTTCATTCTTTATTTCCTTTGTTCTTTTTGTTCTTTTTTCCTTTTTCTATTCATCATACAATTATTTATGCTGTATTAAACTCAGCAGGTAAATTAAATAATTTGCTATATGTTACTATCTACCAAGTAAATATCTTACTTGAATGAAAAATGCCTCACTCATGGAAGCACAGTATAGGTGAAAAAGATTGGCTGGATACAAGCAGTGCACTGTTATAAGATTATATATTTACAGCTCTTTGTGGCCAAAAGTTTATAAATAAGCTCAATCTCACATTGCAAAAGAACAAAATTAATGTTAGAAGGTAGAAGGAAGAGTAATGAAAAATAAATGACCCTACATGAAATGATAAAGATCTTTGGGTTTACTGTGCCTTTTATGTGTGATCCCTGTCAGATAACATGAAGCAGGATGAACATTGGTGCATTGGAGATGATTTTCCTGACACAAGAGTTTAAAGTGAGTGGACGAGTGAGTGTAAAGGCTGGAGGCCATCTGGGTGCCTATTGTGAAAGTCTAAAAAAATTAATTTTGATATAGATTCTTCAGAATTCATACCATTGAATATAGGAAGTGGGTGAAGGAAAAATATCTGATATTCCAAATTTCTGATGTAGGAGACTAAGTGGATGGGACCCCATATAAAACAACTTATAAAAATAAAGAAAAAGAATATTTTAGTTCATATTTGATGATCCAGCCTTCTTAATCAATGTGATAAATAAGCCAACTAAACATTTATCTTAAATACTGTGCTTCATTCATTTTTATTTCATACAATTTTTTTCTATCTTTTTCCCAGAATGTCAGAGTGGCATGGAAATAAAGGTTCAGATTCTGAAGACAAGCTTTCTGAGTTTAAATCCTGGTTCAAACTTTATAGCCCATATGAAGGTGGGTAAATTTGGCATCTACTCTGTTCATTTCACTAATCTTTAAAAAGGATCTAAAAATAAATTAAAGATGCCTATCTCATGGGGTTGCTGTGATTGATAAATAAACAATATATATAAATGAATTATGTAATTGTGAACTATTATTATTATTATACACCTGCTTTATATGTTCTTAATATAATCTGCAAAAAATATTTGTGTTTATTAAGCTTGCTTTTCATCAAGTAGTAAATCAACTGTTATTACTTTCCCACACCAAAATACATAGTTATGAGTTGCATTGTCTCTTATTTTGTTCCTGCTCTGTAACTTATATTACATACATCCCATAAAAAAATTTTCATGTGCAAGTTTTAGCCATGTTATTGATTGTAGTCATGGGGGTCAGAACGAACATCATAGTAAATGTTAAGCATAGACGGTTTGAATTAATCACCCTTGAAAAAGGGGACACTGCAATTATGTGTTAGAATGAGAGTTGACTACCTTAGATTTAGGGTCTTGAAAGAAAAAAAATAATTTTAGAACTCAAAAAGAGGGCAAAGAGCAAGCACCTTATGTGAACTAAGGTCTAAATGTGAGTCCTATGAGGATGCTGACAGAGATGGGAATCAAAATTGGGGTCATAGAGGTTAGCCAGTGGCATCCGAAACAACAACACAAAGTGAAGAGAAAGCAAATTTCCACATCAGGAAATTTCAGTTTTAGCAAATGGTAGCCTGAATATTCTGGGAGGATACCCCTGCTACCAAATACATGTTACATAATATGTTTTCTAAAAATAATTTTAAAGATATTATATAGATAGCTAAATGGATAAAATAAGATAACTTTCTTGGGTAGGGATAAAAATAAAAAAGAAACTTAAAAACTGAGAAACTTTAAGACATTCACCAATACAAGAACAGAAAGTGACTTTCATTTCCACTCCTGGCTTCTCCGCATTTCCTTAGACTCTTCAGAAGTGAAAAGCTGGAGCTAAAAACAAAAGACACCTTTTGAAAAGGTGCTCCTTGTGTGAAGGAGTAAGATAAGAAAACACATTCTTATTAGAAAGTTAAGGTATCTGAGGAAATTTTCTTCTCATTGTACAATTCAAGTGGAAAACATGGAAAATCAAACCCTGGAATTCACTCTTAGCTTGTCATCATTAGATTTAGGGTTTCAATTTTAAAACATGCACAATCAAGAAAATCCTAAGTCTATGCATTAATTAAATGTATGTTGAGCTTGGTAGCCTGGAGAAAATGTTCTAAATCCTCTATGGGGAAGATAACCTTAAAACAGATGAATTAAGATGTCCATGATAAAATATCACCCAAATGTAATTTCAAGCACAATTATATGTGTGTGCATACAAACATGCACATACATATATACACACACACACACACACACAAACTTTGCCACTATAGTTGAGACTTCAGAGAATAAATGATCCTCAGATTTAATTCTTCTAAATAAAAGTAAATTTGCAGATATTGAAATGTAAAATAATCACTAAACATATATGAAGCAGAAAAACACAAAATTAAACATGCATTTAAAAATAAGAAATTGTCAAAAATGACTAAACCCATTATGAAAAAAGTCATAATAGATTATCTAGAAAGAAAAAAATTTAATCAGTGAAGTGAAATGAAAGGAAAGAAAAACAACAGCAATAACACACACACACACACACACACACACATACCTTAGGAAACACAAGAAACAAAGCATTAAACACAAGTAAATTAATAAATTGGAAAACAAAAACAGAAGAACAAATTGGAAAACATGTGAGGAGTAACAAAATACAAGATACATAATGATGAAATTTCAAGAGAGATATAAAAAAATGAAGAGATTACAATGAAATGCTCTAAAATAATTGGCAAACTAGCAAAATAAATTCTACAGGGGGAAGCAACGCTTTAAGATATAAAGATGGTGGATATATTCCAAACAATGAAAGAACTCAATCTAAAATTCAAGAAGTCTAATGAATCTCTGCAAGAAAAATAAACAGAAATTTCCACCTAGGCATATTAGCACTGAAAATCTTAAGAAAATGAAAGAAAGGGAAGAAAAATAGATGATTAACATATTACTGTATACATTTATTTATATTCATTATCATTTAATTTAAAAAATCAGAATTTCCTGCCCAGAAATTTTTAACAAAAAAATCTAAAGCTATCTAGGGGAAAACATCCTCCAAAGAATGCTCAATATACCGAAGACAAGGTTCATGTAAATAAATGTAAAGATTTACATATCATCAAAACGCATTTATGTAAGATAAAATAATAAAACTATAAATACTAAACAATAGTTGTGTGAGATCTATGAGGATAGAAGGATGTTAAGCATCCCAATGTTCTTAAATTTTGAGGAAGTTGGGATAAACGAATGGATAATTATAGATGTTCAAAATGGCATCTTCAAATTTAAAACTAAATCCCAAAAGACTAAAATAAAACAAAGAGTTAACAGTGGTTAAGGGCTGCTGGGTTTAATCCACACTTCCAGAAAACAGAGCATCGAAACCAAAGTGTCAACGGTCAATATGAAAATAAGACAAAAGAAGATTTGAAAATTGAAACTAAACTGAAAGAAAAGTGTAAAAAAAAGGAGTCATTTGAAATCCACATCAATAAAATAAGATGCTAGAAATGAATCCAAATAGACAATATTAAATTGGGTATGAGACAGGTGTCTTTAATCTTGACAATATGAATTAAAAAAGGAAAGAAAAGAAAAAAAGTGATACTAAATGTCACACAGAGACGTGAGACAGTGAAAACAGTTCTTTTAAAGAATATAAAGTAAAAATATTGTCTATTAACACTGTTCTATTTATCTATTAGTAATCATAAGCAACAGAGAAAATGCAAGTTTATTCAATTGTCTCCTTGAAAATTTATTTGATCACAGTGAAAAAAACTAAGATAATCTGAAGATAAAAGCATCAAAAGTTGTACAATGGAATAATAACTTTTAGATACATAATTAACCATAAAAATAAAAATGATAGTGATTCTTATATTTCTGATAACACTTGAAAGTATTGTTTATATAATGATACCAATTACAAAATCAGAAGGAAAGATAGTTAGCTTTAAATCTTGCAAAGAATATTTTTACCTTTAGGGAAATAAGTAAATTATTAAAAACATATCAATCCAAAATAAGTGGAACCATACATTATGTGTGTGAAGACAGCATGGTAATACTGTAAATCTCTCATAATGGATCCTTTGAAAAGGAACAGGGCTGGAAGCCTTGCCTTCCCTGATGTCAGCGACAGGAAACAATAAAGTTCTATGTTGGTGTAGTGACAAATATTCTGAACAGAATGCAGACTCTCCACAGATCCCACCCATGTACTGTATTGGTATGTGACTGTGCTTCAGCGCAGTACAAGGAGGGCAAGGAGTAAGAAGATGTAATGTAGCATCTGATTCCCAAACTGACACCAGTTGGAAGAATCAATCCATTTGGATTAATTTTCTAAATAAAAAACTAAAATTTCGTAAGAAATGATACTAACACAAGCATTTATCTCAATAAGAAAATGGATAATGCCTTAATTAGGACATGAATACTAGAATGATAAAGAAGTTCAATTTAAACTCACATTTTATATGTAAAGATGAAAATTGAAATTAAGTGGCCTCAAATTTGGGGCACATATTAGCAACACATATAAGGAGCAAAGGATAATTACCATATATATGTTTATATCTGTTCCTCCTCAAAATCAAAAGGAAAAAAGTAATCTATTAGAAAATGGGCAAATATACTCACATGTACAAATGGTTTTCATTTTTTAGCAGTTAAGAAAATGTTACCTATGTAATGATGAGATATATATTTTTTTTCTTCATTCAATACATAAAGAAAAATTCCTACATTGATAAATATGGGTAAGGATATAGAAAAATAGAACCCCTTATGCTGTGATATGGAAATACAGCTAGCAATAATCATACTAATAAGTACTTTAGCAAAATTGACTATTTATATTTTTATGGTTTTATGTGTTTTAAATATAATACATTTACAAAAAACACTGAATTCATGGAGATAAGTTTCTGGATATGTGTGAGCTCAGAATAGGTGAACGTTTGTTTTATTTTTCTTGGGATGTGTGGTGTTAGATAGGTTAGAGGATTTAAAAAATTCAGAGCGTACCAATGTAGACATGCCTTACATAAAGACTATATTTAAATAGATATAATTGACTATAAAAGCTCATTCCCAAGAAATAGCTCTGCTTAGCATAAATCACTTTCCAAAATGAAAACTCATGGTCTGTTGGCTGCCCTACTTTCCTCCCCTTCTCTGTCTCTCAAGATCACTTAGGAACATCACCATGTAAGATATTCTTAAAAACTTACTTGTACTGTTTAGTCTCCTGGGCTTCTGAACACCTTGTTGTGTGATGTGTCCCCATAAGAATTATTTCAGCTAATTCTGGAGACATAATAAATACCCTGAATGGATGCAGAGTTTAGTGTTCTGCATAAGGTTTTATTTTCAAATACAGAAATAACCCCTTAGTTCGCCTCACTGATTAATGTTACTTCTGAGGCTTTTAAAACACAAATTATTATGCATACAAAAGCAAGACAAGATCAAATTAACCCCTGGATCTGTTTTCCCATTTTAAATATGAGCACAACAAATGGATTTTCTGAAAAAAAATCACAGAATCATAAAATTATTAGAGCTTGTGCTTTCAAATCCAAATATGATAATCTAACTGTAATAAGTGCAGGGAGTCTCATTTATAAAAATGAAAAGTCTAAGACTCTCACAGCCATTTAAAGCAAAAGCCAAAACTCAACTGTAAATCCTGATGCTTCTGTAGGGATCATCCCCTTGTCTTTCGAATTAAATTAGTTTTAAACTCTGCTTTTCACGGGACTCTACAACTTTTGTTTGAGTTTTACTGGGAAAAGCAGTCAAGAGAATTTTATTTTTTACAAAGGAGTGAGTTAATTTTAATTTTTCATCCAATTTTTATTTTTCTTCCACTTAGTTGTGTGTGTGTGGTGCTGGGGTGTAAACCCCGGTCCTTGTGCATGGCAAACAGCCCCCAGTTAAGAGACTCTTAACCAAAGTATTTTATAAAATCTAACCAGTACTTCAAACTGTACATAAAATGCTTGAATGGAAGGCATAGGTCAAAGAACACTAGAGTATCACAGATTAGCTGACTACTATTATTTTTAAAAAATTAGCTATGAAGTTTAGTCCTGATTTGCATGTTGTTTCATCTTAATGTCCTGTTAGGAAAGCAGGATTAGTTTATAATGTCAGGTAATTGATTAATATTGCCTTTTTAAAACCTTAATGTCTTCTAATGGAGAGAGAAATAAAGACTATAGACTCACCAGAATAAAACATAATACTAGACTGTGAGATAATTTGTGCTCTTCATGGTGCTTCATAATATATGTGAACATAAATGTTAGTTTTTTCATCTATAAAATCAGTACTTCTATACAGAACCTATCTAGAATCCAGCAGACCTGAGATTTGTGTGGCTCCTCGTCCCTCTTCTTTGTCTGCTGGAAAGAGACTTCTAAACCTTTTATGAAGCATTTCTTGTACTTTTGGGTCTCATCAGCTTCCAGGTCTCAGGTTTGCTCAGGGGATGGAAGGTGAAGTTCTTTATATTAAGACACAAATACAACTTTAAATAAAGAGAATAAATATCTTAACAAAGTGTTTAAGCTAGGAAAAATAAATGAGAGAAAAAATGAAAATAATCAATATAATAATAAAAATAATTTGCTGAGCTAGATTATATCCCAGAAATATGAGACATAACATAATAATGTACATTGTCACCCTGTTCGTTATTAAACTGTTTAGTCAGATTAAATAATTTTTTTAAAGTTTGAAATAATCTTAAACCTTTTTAGATTGTCTTGTCTAAGAAAGACACAGAGAGAGACCAAATAGACATAAGAATTAACAAACCCAAGAGTTACTCGGTTTATTTCTGATTTGTATTTAAGAATCATAAATATGAATAGCCCCACCATAAAAGAACAACTGAGAAAATTCAGGAATAGGGTATAGATAGGTGAAAAAACATGAAATAAACATAAACTTTGGACTGAGAAAGCTACAGAATAGTTCTGAGTCCAACAATTAGCCCTCAAGGGCAACTGTTCATTTGGAGTAACACTAATTAAGAAGCAGAATACCATGTTTTGTGAAGATAGGTTAGAATCAGAGAGACATGTATTGAAAAATAATTTAACCTCTTAATATACTTGGAAAATTCAGCTACTTGAACCTCATTGTCTTCAGTGTAACAGAGATAAGATTTATCTAATCTTTGAGACCTGAAATGTTGGATAAGCAATTATCACTCCCCTTGTGAAGGCAGAATTTTGGAAATGCAAATTAGCAATCCCTTCATGGAATTCTCAACTGGTGAGATTTTTCCAATGAAATCCTCAGAATTTGAAGGGTACTCAAAATAGTCTTTCCTACCACTTCAAAATAGTATAATTAATGAGTAATACTTAGACAAAAATAGTACTTTATTCTTTAAAATTTTAGTAGTCTTCTGGTTTGGAAACAATAATTTCTGTTTTAGTCAGGATTTGATCACTGTAACTAAAATACGTGACAAGAGCAACTTAGAGGAAGAATAGTTTGCTTTGACTCAATGTCCAGGGGTTTAGCCCATGAACACCTAGCTCCATAGCTCTGGGCCCAAGATGAGGCAGAACGGAGGGCATGATAGAGGAAAACAGCTCAGGAAACAGGGAGGTCCATGTGCAGAATGTAAACCCTGCAGGCACACCAACTGTGACTCACCTCCTCACACCACACCCTAGCTACCTATAAATTACCCTTGGTAGTCCAAATCAGTGGCTTAATCCACTGATTAAGTTAAAGCTCTTAGAATCTAATCCTTCTGCTTCTGAACATTCCTAACTTGTCTCACATATGAGCTTTTTGGGAACATCTCATATCCAAACCATAACAAGTTCTTAGTGTGTCAATTTGAATGAGATTATTGTAGATTTTTCCTTTTCTCAGTTTGCATTGAGCAGAAAAAATGTAAACAATTAGCCAAAAGGAAATATGTTTAAGAAACTAGCATAGTTGGGTTCTTTGAACATCGAACAAGAAAGAGTAAATTGCGGCCTGATCAGTGGTTGCACCAGTACCAGTTTATCTCAGAGGGGATGATGATAAAAGTGTGAAGAAACACTGAACAAATTTGGCCTGGGAGAACTCGTGGAACAGGGAGGCAGATCTTAAGGGAACCAGAGGCGGTGCAGTGAGCTGGTATATAAAAAGTGCTCCGTGTTTCTTGGCTGGCAAGTGAAGTTTTGAGGCCATCTTAAAGCAGTTTCCCTGTGGCTTTCTGCTGCAGATGTCCATATGACCATAGCAAGTGTTACCAGACTGTCTCGGCAAGCACTTGCCGTGGGGTCTCATAATTCCTGGGTGGGAAAGAGCTGAAGGTGATAAACTAATGTCTTCCAATGTGCTCTGACATGTAACTATAGAATCTAAATGGCTATAGGATTGCTAGTGCTTTTAATCAGTAGTATCTGATATCAAATTAAGTATATTTAGCTTAAGTTTGTGTAGTGGGAGGGGAGAGATGTATCTAATCTAGCCACAATTGTGGAGGCCCACAGGCCAAGTCTGTGTTATTTTCAATATACAACGACAGGTTATAAAAGTAGAGATTTCAATCTTAGTCCAATATGGATGAGGATATTTGCTTCACATTATCAGCATTGCAAAGCCATGTCAAACTGTTTTCAGCCTGCCAGACAGAATCTAAATTCTTTTTGTATTGTTCATCTGAACCTTTGTTCCTTTTCAAAAGCAGCACATACTTTATGACACCACTAAATTTCAAGTAGCTTGGTTCTGCAATGGCATTAGACTGTTTATGTGAGCCATTTCCCATTTATAAGGCTTGTAAAAATGTGATAAAATGTGGATTATCTAGACTAATAAGAACTAATTCCTAATATAAATAAAGCCATGATTTACCAAAGGGACCATTCATAAAATTTACTTATATTTAAACAATGAAATATTGAAACTATGTGACTTTCAATACAAGGAAAAACAATACTACTACAATGTGCAACTGATTTGATAGATTTTTATGTTTTCTAACAGTCTCTGAGTAAAGATAAAGCATACAAATAGCGTTTGATATCCCTGTGAACATATTGGAGTTGTTTTCTATTTTTCTATTCATTTGTAGCATCAGATTATGTATGCACATGTTTTTAAAGAAATTACAGGTTCATTTCTAGTAATACATATAAAGTCATAGAATGGATTCTCTAATTGCCAAAGTGGTGTTAAATTTGAGAGTTTTATAAATTCTTCACAGCAACTAAGGGATTTTAAGAATATGTCCCAAGTCAAAATGCTATCCTAAAAGAGCTACTCATCTACAGGATTGTTTAAGTATCACTTCTTCTATGTTGAAAGAAATTCCACTTAACTTATTATATTTATACTTTTTAAAAATGCCTTTGTGGGTCTGGAGCAGTGGCTCAGTAGTTATCGTGTTTGCTGGCATGTGTGAGTACCTGAGTTTGAACCCCAGAACCATGTATACAACAGTGTTGGAGCAACAAAAGCCACATGAAAACTAAATAGAATTGATTCTCTCTCTCTCTCTCTCTCTCTCTCTCAATGTCGTTCTCCCTTAAAAAAATGCCTTTGTGAAGCAAGTAAAGTTGGTGCTATCTACACTTTACATGTATTAACTGATGGTTGAATTCAAGGCACAGGGCTTGGCCTTGTCTTTATTCCCAGGCTTCTGCACTTCCCATTGACATCTTTCTTGTCTGATGACTCCACTGAAAACCTTGCTGACCAGGGGAAGAGTTTTGAAGTCTTTGAGAATATGTAACAGGTGATGTTCACAAAAGACTTCTCTTTGATTCCCTCTCCAATAGCAGCTTTTTCATCTCCCTTGCCCACTGAAGAAGGCCTAAAAATGTGAATGGGGAAGATGTTCATTAAGTTGCATCAGGTGAATCCATCCATTGTTACCTTCAAAACATTAATTTTTGGTCCTTTGAAAATTAACATAATGGAATTTCCTTTTACCAACTTTGGGAAAGGAGGAATGAGTCAATAAAGAGATCAAGTTGCTGGCTTAAAAAGAAAAACATCAAGGTTTCAGATGTAGAGTAGGAAGATTTAAAAACAGAAACAATATGGATGACACACTGTTTTTCCTACCAACACCACTCTCTCTTGATCCAGCCTAGAAAAGCCCTGGAATTGAAAAGAAGGAAAAAACAATAATTGGTAAGAGAATAAAATACAATGTCTGCCTTCCAATTTACCTCTCTGTAAGGGGAGGTAGAGCCCAGCATGAGAAAGTATAAGAAATGAAAGGAAACCTTTGAAAAAAGAATTAGTCTCATCTCAGTCTAGAAAAGAATGCCTATTCTGGGCACAGGATTTGGATCTGAGGTACTCAATGACATTGATCCCAAGAACTCTTCTTTCTCTTAAAAATTATTACAGATTGCATTATATTTGCATTGAATAATGTGTGTGTGTGTAAACATGTATACATGTGTGTGAAATTAAGACTGAGAAATTGTTTAAAATGTAAAAAAAATCATTAGTTCCATTAATGATGTGAGTGATATGCTTCCAAAACAGTGAAAAAAATGCACTATTAATATTATTATAGAGTAATCTTACTGCAAAGACTCTGGGTTGCAGGAAAACTTAGGGTTCCCCAGGTTATGCTTTGAGTATCGTTTTAGTGGGTCATATGTATCATACACACACACACACACACACACACACATTCTCTCACACATACCTGGAATGACTTATTACTTTAAGTTTTGTGGGGTAAAAAAGCAAATCTTTTATGAGGCTTTGGTGATCAAACAACTATTGCCAGATTAGGGGGCAAAGTGCAATTAGCACTTGTTTCTATCCTAGAGGCTATAAGTCTGAAGTCCTGAGAGTGCAAAATCCAGGAAGTCAGTCTTATGTGTTGACAAAATTGAACCTTCTGTTCTGAAGTGGCAGAGAAGAGGACTCACAGTGGCTTAAAATCAGCCACCTCTAATCTCCAAAGAGAGCATCTTACAAACTGACCACAGACCCTAGTATCCATTGTCTTTCTCCTCTTATATTTGGGAGACATTAAAAGTATATGGAAGTTCTGTTAGAACGCTTAGGTATATGGTAAGAAATCAGCTGCTAGCCTTGACTTCCTGGAAACTTAAATCAAATCATTTCCTAACCTAACTTCAGCAGATCCAGTGACTATCTGCAAGCTTGAGATAGCTTCTGTGATACTCAGCTTTACTTACCAAAACAAATTTTTTTCAGGCCCACCCTGAGACAGGGCTAGAGTTAAAAAATGAGGACTCCTAGAGATTTCAACATAGAGTTTGGAGAACATTTTTTTCCCAAGTCCATTAATGTTTCAATCAGAAAAGCACATAATTGAGAGAATGCATCCTCCCTGAAATTTTTACGATCTATAGCCATGTGGTGTGCCCTAATTCAACCAGACAGGATATAGTCAGAGAAATGAAGGCAAGGAAGATCATATGTAACAGGAACTAGCAACCACCTCTAAATTTTTAGCAAGATTTTAATGAGGTTTGCAGGAGAGCTAAATTTCCTTGTGCATATAAGTGGCACAAATCTGAGCTGGAACAAATTGCAGGCTTGCCACCAAAATATCACCAGACTGAAAAGTCACAGCACACTTTTCATATTTCATAGTTGAAAGCCAATCTGGAGCAAGTCTTTGGTCAAGACACAGAGGGCAATCTTGAAATCTCAGAGGATCATTAGTGGCAGAGAGTTTAGATTGGGGATGGCACTAGAGAGTGGAAGCTAGTCATCAGAAGATTTACGTCTATCTCAAAGTAATCATGACACAAAGCACAGACCCAAATAAATGCTAAGCTCATCAGCTCTGAAAAAAACAGAGAAATGCCACGGGTCACACTGTTCACTGTACCTGTAATCACCAACTTGTTTGATTTCTACTGAACATCAATGCCAATTTAAATAGCAGGTAGATGGCAGAAGCTGGGATTGAATAGCGTGTGCCTGGACTGAACTAGAAAGAGTCAACGAAATGAGTCATTTTCCTGAATATTTGATTATTCTAATGATAAAATATTTTTGGAGGTGAGGGCTGTACTTTATTAAGGTGCTTTGTTCTTTTTCCCCTTAAGAGTAAATCCTGCTTACATGTTCCTTTCTAATTATAATAAAAATGTTACATACATATGTCAAACTTGGAAGTAGCACCTCATAAATAATACATGCTCAATAAATCTAAATTGTTTATTGCTTTTATCTTTATAATTTCCTGAATCTGCCTGAAATTTTCTTCCCATAACCCATTTATCCCTGGCACATTTTTCATCTTTATTATTGAATTTTCTTGAAAAACTGCCTTTTACTTTTCTGGGGTAACATCATCCTTCTGTAAGATCTAAAAAATTTTGTGCATTAATCTACTTGAACATTTACCACAGTGTGTTAAAATTATATTGTTATATTGTGTGCATGTATGAATATATAACAACAAATCCCATCATTATGTACAACTCTAATGCAACAATAAAAATGTGTTAATATTGCAGATTTTAATTTTTTCAAGGTCTTAATCTTTTCCTCACAGTGGGTGCTTAATGATTTTTGCTGTGTAAATGAGTGTATTATTTCTACTTTGCTAAAAGTATGCATGCAAAAGTTACTTCTGGCCTCAGACTGTATTAATACCAATATGCTGCTCATCCCTGAGCAAAGAATTGAACAGATTTTGAACTTTGCATTAGATCTTCATTATAGAATTGAGTACTAGCAGTTTTTCCATATTTCTTTTACTCAGCCTCTTTTCATAGTAACAATAATAATTATGACAGATAGTTTTATTGAGTTATTTTTATGAGCCAATCACTGTGATAAGGGCTTTGAGGAAGTATTTAAACATCACATGAAATTTATAATCTCAGATTTAATATTACATCCATTTAAAAATGAGAAAACTAAGCCAAAGATGAAAATTTATTTATTTATTTATTTATATACCTAGTAGGTAGCAGAGCCATATTTGTTTCAAGATGTCCTTCTCTGGAGGCCATGGTGTAATCCATTTCTTAGATTGTCCTCTTTTTTTAAAATTTTTATTCAATAAACATGGTCTTACAACAGGAGGGGTTCATCATCATACAATCAAGAACAAAAGCGTAATGACAGAACAAGCCAATATTGGTGTCAGTTTCCCCCTTTGGGTTCCTCATGGTTCCATGTTTCACTTTACTTAAGACCCAAGTAAATTGGACTTAAGACCCATTTTAAAAGAATGATCTTCACTTCAGTTGGAAGGGATTAAGAAGATGGGGGGAAGTATAATCTAGAAATCCAAGGAAATGGATTAGGGAGGTAGTGTGAATCTCCTGAGTTAGGATAAAGAACTAAAAGGTGTTAGCATGTATACAGCAATTCAATTAGGAATAAGGAAAAGATAAAAATGGGATGGGAGTAGGTTAAAGCTTTTAGTGAGGAAGAGAGAGTACAGGATAAACTTTAGAAATTGAGAGAGTAGGGGCAAAGAGGTTAATTTGAAGAGAGAAAGAACAAGAAAGAAAAATTTAGAAAAATATAAAAGATATGGGTTGGGGAATTAGCTCAGTGGCAGAGCACTTGCCTAGCACACGCAATGCCCTGAGTTTGGTCCTCAGCCCTGAAAAAGAGAAAAAAAAATAAGAAGGAAAAAAGGAAAGAAAGAGTGGGACCTAGGGAAGGAAAGCAGGAATAGAAGTGGTAAAATATAGGAGGGGTAAAAGAGATATTAATTATGAGATTTGGGAGATTGCAAAAGGGTAGCACACGTAGGTAAAATAAGGAGGTCAATCACAGTGTACTTCCGATACTAATTGTGCTGATCAGA
This sequence comes from Aplodontia rufa, assembly GCA_004027875.1. NCBI lineage: Eukaryota > Metazoa > Chordata > Mammalia > Rodentia > Aplodontiidae > Aplodontia > Aplodontia rufa. The sequence goes on along the minus strand of PVKS010018755.1, from coordinate 2,578 downwards.
ATCCCTCTGTTCAGGAGAGAGGAGAAGGAGATGAGCAAACATACAAAGACACAAACTAAAACAAACAGGAACATAAAAAAAGAGAATAAAAATAAAAATAAAAAGGAGCATGGAAAAATAAAAAAATTGCTAATATTTCTATATGTTTGTGAAGTGATAAACTGTTTCAGCTATTGTATCAATACACATTGGGTACAGGAGATAAATAGAAGGCAAGAAAGAAAGAAAAGAAAAACATGTACATATGTATGCAAAATCATATAAAAAGTAAAAAAATCTTAATGAAAACTTGGAACTATAGACAGTAAGGGCGTCTCTAGGACCTTTGGTAGGAGATAATCACTGTCCTTTTGGGTTTTGATATGAATTTCTCTCAGTCTGTGGTTATGTGATCTCACAAAAAGGACTGAGGTATCCTCAGATTCCTGGGATTTCTAGGAGGGGCTTCCATTGAAGAGGACTGTTTCTGGTAAGCCTTGATGTTTGCCAGCCTCCCAGGGGAGATGAAGCCAGAAGACTTATTGAGTAGGGAGTATGGATGATTTCTATTTTCCCTCTGCTGGGAGATGCATGCACTGTCTCTTGTGGCAGAAGACTCAGAACCTTTAACTTGTCACAGGATCCTTCTGGCTGAGGGGAGTGGACAGGGCAGGGATTTATTTGCTTCCCTTTATTCCACAAACTGAAGACCTCCTAAGAAGGGTGGAGTCTGGGCCTGGTCAAGGCCTTCTCTTCCTGGATCAGACTGAAGCCGGTGGCCTTTTCCTGATACAGTTTTCAAAGGCTGCTCTAAAAAGCCAGGGGGAACTGTGCTCTGGGGCTCCGAATGGCGGCCCAGCTATCCCACTGTGTAGCCTGTTCCACTGGGCACCTCACTGGGCCACTTCCCAGAACCGATCTCGTCCCCCACAGTGTGTGAGCTCAGTGGATGTCTGCAAATGTGCTCGCCCGATGCTCTGTTTTAATTAGGCACAGGATCACAGCAGTGATGGGGTGGGTGACTCTGTTCAGAGCCACAGCTGCAGCAGCCACTTGCAGTCCAGCCCCTGCAGCTGGTCTGCAGCACGAGGAATGTAACTGAGCCAACCTCTATTCCTGGCCAGAGGGATAAAATCTCTTTATCTCCTGGTTCTAACGGCTGCTCTCGGATGGCGGCTCTGCCGGCATAAAGTAAACACAGCCAAACTACTGTGTAGAATCCTTTCCTCCTCTTCACACTTTGTCAACCATTCACTGATGGCGGCTGTGGTGGCAGGAAGTCAACACAAGCAACCCACTGCATCCCTGGTGGGTTGGAAAAAATACCCATTTTTTTTTTTCTCCAATCGAAACTCCCAGGACTCGGCTCCTTAGAAAAGCTTCACAAACTAACACTAGAAGTTCATGTATAAATTCCTCGGAATGCACTTTGGAAAACTGAAGATAAACTGGGATTTTCCCAGTCAGACCTGGAGTCACAGGAAAACCTGCCTCCCTTCAGCTCCCCATCTTCTGCATATCTAGATTACCCTCTTGACTCCAACTGCTGTGTGCTAGTACAGTGAGAAAAATTAATAATGTTTTATTGTTGTTGTTGTTGTTAACACTTTTAGGTAGGTATTAATTTATAATCCTGGTAGTTGGGTATTTATTTTTAATGGAATTAATTCTAACATTCCATTTCTCATTATACAGAGCATATATGTATATATTATTTATTTATATATATGATTATAAACAAAGCAAAAAACAAAAAATAAATGACCAAGTGTAACAAAAATGCCAGATGGTATTTCTTCATATCATGAGAATACTAGCCTATAATTTTCCTTCTTTCAATATCTTTATAGATTTTTGGTTTTAGGATAAAAGTAGCCTAGTGGAATGATTTTATGATCTGTAATTTCCATTTTCTGGAATAGATAACAGAGTTGATATAATTTCTTCTTTAAATATTTTGTAAAATTTAACCTTAGAAACCATCTGAGCATAGAGATTTTCAGGCAAGCTGACTAATTATTGTTTCAATTTCTTTAATAGATATAGTTATTCAAATTATTCATTTCTCCTTTTGCAAATTTTATATTTTGTATCTCTTAAGTTCCATTTTATCTCAATAATCAAATTTGTGTGCATGGAGTAGTTCATAGTTTCTTTTTTTTTTGCTTAATTCAATTGTTGTTTTCTCTGAATGCCTATAGTAGAAACAGGTTTTAGATACATATTTTGGACCATACATTTTCAATTTGTGTGTGTTATGACCCAAAATGTGGGCTATTTTAGTAAATGTTCAGGTGAACATTAGGGTTTCTTTTTCTTTTTCTTTTTGTTTAAGCAAGTGTGTGTTTTGCAACTATAGATCATTTCACACGTGATATTTTTTGGTAATTTAAATTCCCGATAAATCAATATTACTTCATTTATTTGATCTCTTCACCCAGGTAATGTTCTTTTGGATCTCATCTTTTTTTCTTTCTTTTTTTTAACGTATGGAGAACGTTTTTTTTTATCCGCAAGACAATAGTTTATATACAATGGCATACTTATAAATGCTTGGAGTGTACCTTGTTTTAACTCAGTTCCAGCTTTTCCACTTCTC
>PVKS010018754.1:0-39538 GCA_004027875.1 Aplodontia rufa | reverse complement strand
AAAAAAAAAAAAATTCTTTAAAAAAATATATAGGATTTACACGAAAATGTACACAGACCAAAGTGCACAACTCAAAATTCTGAGGTTAAAAGTAGTTGTTTAATATCACCATCAAGAAGCTTCCACGTGCCCCTAATTATAAACCCAAGATACAGTAAGAGTTTGCTTGTTTTTTAAACTATACTGAATAGATACCTTTGCACACTGAGCCTCTTTCACTCAACATTGTGTTAGATTTGTGCACGCTGTTCCATGCAATTATAGTTCACTGACTGCTATTGCTAATAGTATTTCATTCCATGAACAGTTCCCCAATTATTCATTCTACTGGTTTTAGACATTTGGATAGCTATACAAAGAATATTTAGTTATTTTGAATAGTACTACAGTAAACATTCCTGTGTCTTCTGGGGAGCATCTGGATATATTTATTAGGTATATACTTAGAAGTGCAATTGCAGAGTCACAGTATAAAAAATACAGGAATATAAATTGCTACTGTACCACTTTTAAAAACTGGTGCTTTCAAAAAGACTGAAAATTAAAGGCTGGATTCAGTGACACATGCCTGCAATCTCAACATCTTGGAAGGTTGAGGCAGGAGGATCCAAATTCAAAACCAGTCTCAACAACTTAGCAAGGCCCTAAGCAGCTTATTAACAAGATCCTGTTCTCAAAAAATAAAAAGAACTGGGAATGTGGCTCAGTCGTTAAATGCACCTGGGCTCAGTCTGTGGTCAAAAAAATATAATAATAATAATTAACATTTTACAATTAATTGCTACAAATTTTATACAAATGATTTAATATGCAGTTATTAAAATATTCTTTTAGGTGTGGTGGCACATGCCTGTAATTCCATCCACTTGGGTGGCTAAGGCAGGAGGATGATACGTTCAAAGCCAGTCTCAGCAACTTAGTGGGGACCTAAGTAAATTAGAGACCCTGCCTCAAAATAAAATATAAAAAGAGGTGGGGATATGGTTCAGCGGTTAAGTGTCCCAGGGTTCAATCCCCAGTACCAAAAAAATAAGAAGTTCTTTAAAAATAGCATGATTGGGGGCTGGAGCAGTGGCTCAGCTGTTACAGCACTTGCCTTGCATGTTCAAGTACCCAAGATCAAACCCCAGCACCACATACATACATAGCCAAGTCTCAGAGCAACAAAGTCCACATGAAAAACTAAATAAAATTGTTTCTCGCTTTCTCTTTCTCACTGTCCCTCTCTCTTAAAACAAAACAAAACATGCCGGTAACTCCAAAATTCAGAGGGAAGCTGAGACAGGAAAATCTGAAGCTTCAAGGCCAACCTTGGCAACACAACCTAGCAAGAGCCCATCTAAAAAATTTTCTAAAGGCTGAGGATGTAGCTCAGTGGTAAAGCACCAAGGGTTTAAATCCCCAGCACACTCCCCCAAATTTTATATATATATGTATATATATGTGTGTGTGTGTGTGTGTGTGTATATATATATGTGTGTATACACACACATACATATATATATATATATATCTTAAAGACAACAAGGGAACAAGTAACAGAATTCTATTAGTCACTTATCATACCAGAATGAACCAGCAGTTTTTCTATTCTCATTTGAACTACAGCCCTTTGAAGAATCGTAAGTAGCAAATATTACATGTACTTTTCCTAATTGAATTACAGGGGGAAATAAACCACTTTGAAGCACTTCAATATTCAATTTAATTAGACATTACTAGCAGGCATAGGTGTATATGAGCTGAAAAATACATTTATAACTTAAATATAATACACATACACATCTCTGATGTTTTCACTACATCAGAGAATGGAACATTATCAAAAGGGTGTAAATCAAGGGAAATGTGAAACTGTACCAATGGAAAAGTATAACGAATCAAGAAACTTGTGATTGAGAGCCTCCATAAGAACTATATACATACAGGGTGAAACAAACTACAATAGAAAAAAATCATTTAATTTTAAAATTAAATCTATTTTTTAACTGACAGGAACCACATTTCAATTTCTTAGCTTACTATGAAGCTGCAGTAAGCATGGAAATGCAGACATCTCTTCCTATAAATTTCATTTCCTTTGGATATATACTCAGGAATGATATTATTCAATGTTATGGTTGCTTTATTTGGAATCTACTGTTTTCCATAACACTACACTAACTGACATTTCCATCAACAATGAGAGAGGGCTCCCTTTCACATCCCTGCTAGTGTTTGTTACCTTTAGTATTTTTGGTAACAGTCAATCTTTCACTAGAGTGAGGTGCTATCTTATGGTAGTGGGTTGTTTAGTTTTGTTGCAAGGCGGGGCAGGGAGGGAGAGAGAATCAATTTTATTTAGTTTTTCATCTGCCTTTGTTTATCCAACATTTAATCATATATGTGGTGCTGAGGATCAAACCCAGATCCTCCCACATGCCAGGCAAGCACTTCACCACGGAGCTACCTCTCCAGCCCCTCATGGTGGTTCTGATTTGCATTTACCTGTTCATCAGTGAAGCTGACCATTTTTTCACATACCTGCTGTCCGTCTACAAGTCTTGAGAAATAACTTTTTATAGTCTACCGCCCTTTTCTTAATAGCATTTGGATTTTTTTTTCCTGCTAATTTTTTAGTTCCTTATATTTTGTGGATATTGACCCACTGACCCACTGTCAAATAGTTTGCATAGATTTTCTCCTTTTTTGGGAGGTGGGAGAGGTGTGTTTGCAACACTGGGGATCAAATTCAGGGCATTACGCATGGCAGGAAAATACATTTTACATATATATTGGGGGGAGGGTAACGAAGAATTGCACACAGGGGTGATTAACCACTAAGGTCCACCTCTAGCCCTTTCTTATTTTTTACTTCGACAAGGAGTCTAACTTGCTTAGGGCCTCACTAAATTGCTGGGATTTACAGGCATGAGCCACTGTGCCCAGCCCATTTTGTATTTTTTAAACCACTTTATGGAAATGTGAGTGACATTTGTGAACTGTATATTTAAGGTATTCAACTGGTTGAGTTACTAACCTAATGCTTTTACATACTATAGAAGCTAAACCAAAAAAAAAAAAAACAAAAAAAAAAAACACTCACATGGAACAACAATGCTATTTCTAAAATATTTGAGTTAATTTCTTTTTAGGTTCCTTTATATATAACATAGGACAGTTAAAACAAAAAAAATTTAACTCTAATTTGAAAACAAATCACGGTGTTCCCAGAATCAGGAACAGAATACTGTTTCTTTGTGTGTTGTAGATCATCTAACCAAGAGTGCTGAAAAGTGTTGAAAACAAAACAATCACCAAATGATAAAATATTAACCTTGGAAGGAAAAAAACCTTCAAACATAATATGAAAACCGTAATAATTAAAAATAGATGTGCTACATTAAAACTATAAAAATACCACACCTAGTCAATAAAAAGGCACAAAATAATTTTTTCACTGTAAAAAAGAAAAAAAAATTATAATTCCTCTTTACCTGTTGTTTCCTAAATTTTCAAGGCAACCTTCAATGAATCTCATTCGAATCTGTCTATCTGTAAACCAACATACTAAGGAACAGAGAAGTTTCTCTGCTTCATTTATTAATCCTTCAGAAAGATTAACCTACAAAAAAATGTATATAAATAAAGTTATTATTTATTCTGATTGCACTTTGCTATAATTTTGTACTCTTGTTTTATTAAATAACTTACTGCATCATCATCTTGTACAATATCCCACAACAAAGTGTTTCCTTTCTTGCAAACATTATCCAAATTAATATCTGTCACAGCATTACTGTTGAATTGATGTTTATGAACTGCAGGTCCTGAAAAAGCAAAACAGAGCACAATATAGAAGAATGCAAATGAATGAAACTGGAGTACTACAACATTCACGAAGTAAACAAAGCAAAGAAAGTATAAAAATAAAAGCTCTACTCAGATCACAAAATAAAAATATAACATTAGCATAATTATTTTACTTATGAATGGAAACAAATAGAACTGTATAGAATTAAGGCTAAAGTGAAATAACTGTGCTCTTTACATCATTTCTATTATTTCTAATAAATGCGACTAGTGTTACATATCTAGGTATCTGCATATAAAATATTATTTCAAACAAAAGTAAAAAGAAGACAGCTTATTTAAAATAATTTTCTAACCAAGGTGCATTCCTCTAGATGACCTTCTGCCTAATCTCTTACAACACTTATAATTAAAAAAGGTGAATTATTTTTATTCAAAGATACTCCCAAAACATTCAATTAAAATAGAAGATCCATATAATAATTCGTACTTTCTGAATACTAGGCTAAATAATTACTTGTTCTGCTATACTAACGAAAAATTGTTTTGTTGAAATTTATTATTGGATTATACATGCATAATGATTTCCTTAAACTGAGAACTGTGTATGGGCTGGAGTGGTGGCTCAGCGGTTTAGGTGCTTGCCTGGCAAGCACGAGGACCCGGGTTCAAACCCCAGCACCACGTACACAACTAAGTGTTGAAGCAACTAGGGCCATGTGAAAAAAACTCAATAAAGTTGTTTCTCTCTTTCTCTCTCTCACTGTCGCTCTCTAATTAAAAAAAACAAAAACTGAGAACTGTGTGGCTATCACTACGATCCAGATTTAGAATGCTTATCACCACTCCAAACTGTTACCTAGTTCTTAGTTAAGTTCTGATTTCACTCTCCAGTCTTAAATCGTTTCACCATCCCATAATTAGCCTTTTCTAGAAATTTCATGTAAAAGGAATTATATAATATCTAGTCTTGTATGTGATTTCTGACATTCAGAATGTTGATGATCATCCATGTTAACACATTATCGGTTGTACGTCCCTTGTAATTAAGGAATAATTTACTGTCTTATAAAAATATGTGTACAGGGGCTGGAGCGGTGGCTCAGCTGTTTTGGCGCTTGCCTGGCAAGCGCGAGGACCCGGGTTCGAACCCCAGCACCACGTACACAACTAAGTGTTGAAGCAACTAGGGCCATGTGAAAAAAACTCAATAAAGTTGTTTCTGTCTCTCTCACTGTCCTTCTCTCTTTAAAAAAAAAAATGTGTACATTCACCAGTTAGAATACATTTACATAGGTTTTTACTATTATGAATAATGCTTCCACAAACATCTGTTTAACAATCTTTGGATGGACATATGATCTCCTTCCTCTTGATAATCTGTAAGTAGAACTACTGTCTCGTGGCAAATGTATATATAACATTTTAAGGAACTGACAGTAGTCCACGCTGATTGTGCCACTGTGCATTTCCACTAATAGCATATTAGAATGCCAGTTCATGTTTTCCTTCATTCTTAACACTATGGTTAAGGTCACTTTTAATTTCAGCCATTTTAGGAGGTGTGTAGAGGACTCTCACTGTGGATTTAGTTTGCATTTCCCTAATAAACAATGATACTGAATCTGGATATTTTTGATGCTTACCATTCACTCCCATATCTTTTTTGTTTGGGGGAGGGTTGATGGGAAGAGGACCCAGGGATTGATCCCAGGGGTGCTCAACCACTGAGTCACATCCTCAGCCCTTTTTATTCTGAAACAGGATCTCACTAAATTACTGAGGCTGACTTCAAATTTGCAATTCTCCTGCCTCAGTCTCCAGAGCCGGTGGAATTACAGGCATGCACCACCATACCCAGCACCCATACCTATTTAGCGAAATAAGTCCTTTGCAAATTTTTAATTAAGTTGTCCTCCGACTGACTTATAAAAGTTCTTATATATTCTAGATATAAATACTTTATTACATACATAATTATTTCTTCCATTCTCACTTATCTCTTTCTTGGGGATGGGGGGGGTGTTGCTATTTACCATTTTAAAATAATTTTATTAAGATGGAATACGGGTTAGGGTATAATTCGTGTTTAGCATGCATAAGGATCTGGGTTCAACCCTGGTACTACTCAATTAAACATCATTTAACTTAAATGCATAAATAATCAAGGTAGAGAGCATTTCGATCACCCCCGAAAATTCCTTTGTGATCCTTTACTATCAGTCCTTACCAGCCAAATCCTAGGCAATCACTGAGCAATCGTCCATCATTACAAATTACTTCTGACTGTTCTAGAAGTACAAATATGTGATACATAGCATCTAATTCTGTTTCTAGCTTCTTTTACTCAGAATGTTTGATATTCATCTATGATGTGTTTTTTTAAATAACTAGTGATGTTGAGTAACCACATCTAATTAGTTCTAGATAGCACCTTATGAATAAATCAAGTATGAATGCTCATTTATAAATTAACAATAATAATATTGATATTATTAGGTACTAGGGACTGAATCCAGATGTGCTTAACCACAGGGCAACATCTCCAGTTCTTTTCATTTTTTATTTTGAGACGGAGTCTTGCTGAGTTGCTTATGGCCTCACTAAATTGCTGAAGCTGGCTTTAAATTTTCAATCTGCCAGTCTCAGCCTCCTGAGTCAGGGATTACAGGTGTGCACTACCACAAATCTTTTTATAGACATGATTTCATCTCTTTTGAATGAAAACCTAGGGAAGGTACAGGTGGGACATGAGGAAAGTATATATTTAATTTTCTAAAAAGCTTATCTATTCCCATGACTATAAAAAGGATCACAGGAGTAGAGAAACTGATAAAAACAGTTCTCCAAAGTGACACACTTTATATGACTCAAGTACAATCTACTCAATTACAGTTATTTCACATTCTAAATGTTTTCCTTGATATCTTCAAGTAAGTTATTATCAAGGTTCATGAGTTGTGTCTCCAAGTCTGACCATGATCTTTTAGCAGAAACACAATCCATTAGGTTTACTTGCAATGCAATATAACAGACTACCATCCAAAGCCTATTTCCCAGGCTAACCATGTGCTGATATTACCTAACCAAGCAAGAGGCTGATGGGTGGGTGGTTGGGGGGGTGTGTTTGTGCATTCATCACTATTATGCCCAGGCTGGCTTTGAACTCTTGGGCTGAAGTGATACTCCTGCTTCAGTCTCCTAAATGGTAGGACTGCCACCATGTTTCTTCTATTCTTTAAATTCTTCTATCCTCCACTCTTCTAAAAGTCTAGTCACGTCCTTTTAATTTCTTTAGATCAATTTAGAATGATTAGCATAATCGCTTCTCAAACATCTTCATCACTACAATAGAAAGAAATGCCTTGTTCTTTCCCAGTTTACCCTTTCCTTAATTTCCCCCCACCCCACAACCTTCCCGAGCCCCAGGCAACCACCAATGTACTTTGTCTCTAAGTTTGTACCCATTCTAGACATTTCACATAAATGGAATCCCACAATAAAGGATTCCTACAATCACCTATTATTTTCAGTTCCTAAAAATTCTGAAAATAAAATCTACACAGCTATATATTTTCTAAAATATAAATCTATAATATTCTTTTTTGTCTCCCAAAGAGAGGTACAGTGAGAGACAGGGAAATAGATCAATTTTATTTAGTTTTTCATGTGACTTTTGTTGCTCCGACACTTTGCTATGTATGTGGTGTTGCAGTTTGAACTCTGGTCCTCGCACATGCCAGGAAAGCCATGTAACCGCTGAGTCACTGCTCCAGCCCCAAATCTATACTTTTCTAACACATTACTAATATACATATCCTTTCCCAGCTGAACATCACTAAATAGAAATTCAGGCCTTATTTATATTCACACTGAAGTATTTAAATCAATTTCAGTTCTCTGAAAACAATCAAATATTTTTGCAAAGCATATAAGTATCATAACATGAAATTGTTGATTTTTTTTTTTTTTAAAGACAGGGAGAGTGAGAGAGAAAGAGAATCAACTTTATTTAGTTTTTCATCTGGCCTTTGTTTCTCTGACGCTTAGCTGCGTATGTGCTACTGGGTTTGACCGAGGGCCATCATGCATGCCAGGCAAGTGAGCCAACCTCAGGGCCACCATTCCAGCCATAGTGACTCTTCCCCCCCTCCCCCAGGGCTGAGGACCGAACTCAGGGCCTTGCGCATGCCAGGCAAGCGCTCTGCCACTGAGCTAAATCCCCAATCCCACCACTGACTCCTTTTAACAATATAAATTATTTCTGATTTGAAGACAGTAAAATATTTTACTTATTACAGAATCTTACCTTGACTAAGATGTTCATGGTAAATAGATGCTAAATTGGGAAGATGTTGTTGGAGATGAGAAGTTAGTTCTGCATGCGAATTAATCTGAACTAGCTCCTCTTCACATCCAGATTCTTCACCATCAAAATCAGCCATATTTTTTTCTGATTTTGCACTGACCTGTGAGCTACTGCAACTGACATCATCTGCACTTAACATATCATCAACCATATGCCTACAACACAAAGAAAACCACGAACTCAAAACTTACAAACTTACACATACTGTGTGCATCATAAAGAGACATTCTCTTAAGACATTTGGCACAAAACACAAAAGAATTAGACACAAAGGTATATTGGTTTTTGTTTCTGTTTCATGGTGCCAGGGGCTAAATGCTTTAAAAAATTTTTTTAAACAATATGGAATGTTCAGAACTTTACAAAAACTACAAAGACCCCAACGTTAGAACTACTTAATACTTTAACCACATAGCAAAACTTATCATACTTTGCAACATATACAAATACGTGCACTTTGCTAGAGTCACAATGTGAAACCTTATTTACATTTTGTTCATGTAACTTCAAAATCAAATGGGTTAAAACCAGGAAAATATTTCAATTTAAAGCTGTGATCTAGGTAGAATAATATTAACTGGGGTACTAGAAATGTGGATGAAAAGTTTTTTGTTTTTTTAAAGAGAGAGAAAATGTTTTATTTATATTTTCATTTCTCTTTTGTTTCTCCAATACTTAGTTGTATATGTGGTACTGAGGTTTGAACCCAGGTCCTCATGCATGCCATGGAAGCGCTCTAACCACTGAGCCACCACTCCAGCCCCTACAGTTCATCCTTAGCATTGACAAAGCCCTGGGTCCAATACCCAGCACTGCCAAGAAACAAATTAAAAGGGAGATATTTAGTAAAAACCAAATCCATCCACTTATTTATATTGTAATGTATATTCCAAAACCTATTTACTAAAACCAGCATGTGCAATAAAGGTATACACGCACTCACTTCTAAACGTATTATACTGAGTACTCTATAGAATGTAAAAACAAAAGAATAAAAAAATTAACAAAGATAAAGTTCAGGATTAGAGATTCACAAGTATTACCATATACCCAGAATATGTAAAGAGCTTAAAAATTAAATCATTATGTCTTATGGGTTAGACGTCAGATCTAATGATTTACTTTAAAAAAAGACAGATTTTATTCATTAATATGGGATGCTAAAGATTGAACCCAGTGCCTCACACATGCACTCTGCTAGAGCTACAATCCCAGCCCCTAATGATTTACTTATCAATCTACTGTTGGGGTGAGTATAAAGACAAGATATGCAATGTGATATTCTAACTGCTCTGTTTTCATCATGCATGAGCAGTGCTGAGGAAAATTTTGAATGTACACATCTTTAATGTGCAACATTAGAAGAGATTAAAGAGCTGGAGCACTGACTCAGTGGTTGGAGCACTTGGCCTGGCATGCACGAGGACCCAGATTCAAACCCTAGCACCACATATACAACTAAGTGTCAGAGAAACAACAGCCAGCTGAAAAACTAAATAACACTGATTCTATTAAAAGAAAGAGAGATGGGGCTGGAGTGGTGGCTCCGTAGTTATGACGCTTGCCCAGCATGCACGAGTACACAGGTTCAAACCCCACCACCCATGTATACAACTGTCAGAGCAACGAAAGCCACGTGAAAAACTAAAAATAAAAAATTGATTGTCTCTCACTGTCCTCTCTTTTAAAAAAAAAGAGAGAGAGAGAGAGAGAGTGAGTACGTGCGCACACGCGCACTGAGCACATCAGAATGATTTTGGCTTCCAGCAGGGACATTTACCAGTATCTAGAAACATTTTTGTGATTCCATATAAGAGTTTAATTATTACAAATGCTACTAGCTGGGTTGGGGATTTAGCTCAGTGCAGAGCGCATGCCTAGCATGCACAAGGCCCCGAGTTAGGTCCTCAGCCCTAAAAAAACAAAAAAATACTACTAGCTTCTAGAGATAGGAGCTACGTAGTCACTAAATATTCTACGATGCACAAGACAGTATTCTCACTGTTGAGAATTCAAAACAAAGAATTATCTGGTTCAAAATGTCAACAGTGCCAAGACTAAGAACCAACACCCTAAATTCAAATATGTTAGTAAATACTAAGAATAAACAGGGGGCTGGAGCAGTGGCTCAGTGGTTACAGCACTTGCCTGGCATGCATGAGAATGTGGGTTCAAACCAAAGCACCACATAAACAACATAGTGTCAAAGCAACAAAAGCCACTAAATAAAAACTAAATAAAATTCTCTCTTCTCTCACTGTATCTCTCAAAAAAAAAAAGAAGAGAAAGAATAAACTAAAAAGCAAGTATAAGCATATAGTGTACTCAAACAACTAAACTGAATTCTGGAAGGTCTACTAAACTGTCATCTTCATGTTTTATTATCAACTCAAAATACTATTTGTAATGACAACAATAAATAGCAGCAAACACTTACTGAGCACTGATTTTGTGACAACCAAATTAGCCCACCAAATTCTCAAAATAGTCCATGTGATAGGTACTACTATTATTGTTCCCATTTTATAGGTGAGAAAAATAAAAAGAAAAATTAAGAATTTTGCACAATGTGATACCACTACTAGGTAAAAAAATCATTATTAAATACTACAGGTATATTTCATAAAGAATCAAAAAAATTATACTAGAGCTTATTCTCATTAGTATACAAGTAGAAAATGCATTTAATTTCCCTTTTCATCCTCATAGTTTAGCAGAAGTTTCCAAAAGTAATCTTTCTTTTCTGGTGGGTATTATGGAGGCAGTACTGGGGATCAAATATATGACCTCATGCATGCTAGGGAAGTGCTCTAGCAATACAACCCCATGAGACTGCTTCTAGAGCTAAAGATCTAAATCTATGCTTTCCAATACAATATCCAGTAGCCATATGTGACCACAACACACATGTAAAAACTGATTACTCTAAACAGAGATGAATGCAAAATATAAAATACATTCTGAGTATTGAAGACTTCTTAAGGAAAAAGAATGCAAAGTATCTTAATTTTTATAACTGAAATTAATCTTACCTTCATTTTCTTTTTTAAATATGCTTCTTTAAATATGCTCACTATAAATTTAATATCAATTCTACTTTATACCATATTATTTAATAGCACTAATTTAGAACAAATTTCAACTTCATAAATAGTAGCTACAATATACTTCCGTAAAGAAATGTAAGCTGAATATTTATTTTTAAGCAGGCTTACCCATCATGATGGTGGTGGTGATGGTGGTGGTGGTGATGCTGTGGACCAATAAATTGCCGACAATTAAATAATTCATTCCCAATAGTCTCCCCAAGGAAATCTCCAGTTCGTGTGATACAAGACTCCTGAGAACCTTGTGCTATATGAGCAGCATTTATTTCCCCTGAAATATCGTGTTCTGGGTCTTCAGAATGAGGACAGGCATCCAGCATTCGTATTCGATTATCCACTGATGGCAATGACTCAGTGTTAAAAACCAGGTCCTTTCCTGTTCCATTGCTTGTTCCATTTCTTTCAGATGGGCCTTGAGAATCCCCCAAGCAAATGCCTGCTTGACTTTCTAACTTTCTACTCCGAAGATCTGTACCACAACTGCCTTTGGGAGGATTATGACCATGATCATCATCTTCATCTTCTTCTTTCAGGGCTTCAATATCTGCAATGTCTTCTGACTGCACCTCACTTCCAGGGCTCCCAGCTGACTGGCTTGCATGACTAGAATTGACCTCATTGCTAGATCCATCACTATGCCCACTACTGCTACCAGGACCACTGCTTCCATCTTCACCACTGTTGGCAGTTTCATCAGAACTGCCCTGCATGGATTCCTGTATTTAGAAACAAACAGATTTAAATAGTCAAAGAAAAAAGTAACTGATATGGAAACAATGTGCTTTTTTAAAAAGTCTTATATTCTTTTGAACGATACAAGATAAAATTTTGAAAAAGGATGTTAAAAATATTACAAGGACAGGACTCCACATGCATTACATTTATCTTCTAGTTCAAATAATAAGCAAGGCAGAAACAAAAATCTCTTTGAAAATGAGAAAAACTCTTTTCATACCTCTGTGTCTGAAAGTCGCTGTTGTACATGTTTAGTCCTATTAATAAGTTGCTCATCCATTTCAATGTCACTGCCTCCACTTTGGTGTGTATCACTGTTATCACTGCTCTGAGGACTTGCTGCAGGTGACCCTATACAGTAAATTTTTTACTTTTAGTTGTAATTTGTATTAACATAAGACTTAAGGATCTGATTCTCTGAGTTATTTACCAAATTTTTATGCAAAGTAGCAAAAAATACAATCTCTAAATTTGTTAATAATTGGCAATTACTTCTCAAGTGGATACACACTGCTGGGTACAGTGGATCATACCTGCAACTCCAGCAACTCATAAAGTTGAAGCAAAAAGAAGGCCAGCCTCAGCATCTCAGCAAGACTGTCTCAAAATAAAAGACTGAGGATGTAGCTCAGTGGTGAAATGTCCCTGGGTTGAATGTCCAGGGCCAAAAAACAGAAGTGGATATACACAATTTCAATTAAAAGTCAAGATACCAATGTTTTGAAGCAAAATGTGTAAGATGGATGATAGAGGTGCAGAGCATGTGAGAGGTCATTTGTTCAAACCAACCACCTGCCCAAAATAAAAGGAGTGAGAGTTGAAGAACTAAGGTTCATATCTTCATCTCAAAATGAAGTTTATGTCTGACAAAAATATATGGTTATATAAAAGGAATTAACTCCAGAAGCCCACCAAAACAAAAGTGTAAGTCATACTGTCATGCATTTTAAAGGCTCAACTTACAAGGTGATGGAGCTGCTCTTCTGAGCTCTTCTTCCTCTGAAGGAAAAAGAAAAAAGAAAAAAAGAAAAGGAGGAAAATAATCTAAGTGACTGAGCTTTCGGGAACAATGTATCAGTTGTTCATATTATATAATCAAAATAAAAACAGGGAAACCTGTAATAGTTGTTGTGGGTACCTTCACAGAAAAGCCCAAGGAAAAAGTACTACATATGTCAGGAAACAAAAACTGGGTATAAATATGTAAAATTCAGAAAGTCCTGAAGAGCTACATGTGAGAGATACACACATAAAGCACCTCTCATAGCAGAAAAATACTCAGGTGGGCTAGAACAGTGGCTCAGCGGTTTTGGCGCATGCCTGGCAAGCACGAGGACCCGGGTTCAAACCCCAGCACCACATACACAACTAAGAGTTGGAGCAACTAAGGCCATGTGAAAAACTAAATAAAGTTGTTTCTCTCTTTCTCTTAAAAAAAGAAAAGAAAAAACAAAAATATTCAGGTGGGAAACATGAAAACTATTATGTTCTACACACAAAATTATTTCTAAAACAAAGCTCTTTTTTTAAGGAAAAAATTAAAAATAAGAAATTTCCATAACTACTAAAACTTTATTACTATCCTTTATTTTTTTTTAAAGAAAGGGGATATTGAGAGAGAGAAGCAATTTTTATTTAGTTTTTCTTGTGATTTTTTATTCCTCAAACACTTCGTTGTGTACATGTTGCTGGGGTTTGAGCTCTCCTACTCACACATGCCAGGCAAGCGCCATAACTGCTGAGCTCCTACTACCCTTTATTTGAATGGTAAACCAAAAACAGAAACCAACCACATTCATATACAGTCTATGTCCCATCCCAAAATTATCTTAAAATTAGACTGAATTGTGAATATAGGTCAAGAGTCTGTTATGTGAAATGCTTGGGACCTAAAATGTTTCATATTTTGGATATAATCAGACTTTGTAATATCTATACATAAAAAGTGATATATTTTGGAGGTGGGACCAAAATCTAAACACAAAATCCATTTGTTTCATATATACCTTTCGCACCATTTCCATCTTTAGGTTTGAACATAATTTTATTATTTGTACACCTATGTTTTGACTGTGACCTCTCACATGATGCAAGGTGTGCAATTTTTCATTTGTGGCATAATGTCAATGTTGAAAAAGTTTTGGATTTTGAAACATTTCAACTACAGATTTTCAGATTAAGGATGCTCACTAGGTAATAGCAGAAAATACTTCAAATTTCAGTCATGAACTTTGGACAAGTAATTCAAAATACCTTAGGCTTTACTAACCTTTTTTACTTCCAATAGGAATATTAGTGTTTAATAAAGATGCAAAAGAACTCTGTTTGGATAGCTGAGCTTTAGCTGCTAGTGCATTATTCCATAATGCTTTAATTAACATGGATGCCAAGTACAATGTCTAAAAAAGAGACAAAAATTAAGTTGGAGACTTTAAGCAATATTGTAACAAATGTAAAACATTTCTGACTAACTGAAAGGCCAACAATAAGTGACAAGTAACATTATTTGAATCACAAAATAAGTTATCATTTTACATACACAAACACACACACACACACAAAACACCATTGAGTTCTAAATGTATTACCTGTTCAGTATGAACACTTGGCTCAAGAGCTGAGACCAGATTAAGGAGGTGTCTAAGTGGTACAGGATCCAAATTCTTGATGAGTGAAGGAAATAAGTCATGTATATACCGACTACAATGTTTCAACTAAAAAATAAAGGTACAATCATTAAAAATAATTGCCCTACTTAAACTGTTTGCTAAAAACAACTGTCCCACTTAAAACTATTTGCCATTAAAAAAATATATATTTTGAAAGATCAGGAAGTCAGTTAATGCACAAGTATATTTTTATGTTGGTAAAATAGTAATTACCAAATATCATAAAAACCAGTACAAAACACAATGAAAATAAATCTGACCTAAAATAGTAATAACCAAATATAATAAATGGCAGTGCAAAACATAGTGAAAATAAAATCTGAGTTGAATTTTACTTTAATGTAAACTGATTTTAACCAAATTATAAATTTAATTTTCTAAACACGAAAAAGAAGCCTAGGCTGGACATGGTGGTGCATGCCTGTAATCCCCATGACTCGGGAGGCTAAGGCAGGAAGATCCTGAGTTCAAAGCCATCCATAGCAACTTTGTGAGACCATGTCTCAAAATAAATATAACAAAGGGCTGGGGATTTGGTACAGAAGTTAAGTGCCCCTGGGTTCAATCCTCAGTACCCAAAAAAATAATAAATAAATGAGGACAGAACGCGAGAAGCCTATAATAAGTACAGTTGTCAGAATCCAAGCATAACGATGCCACTGAAATGCCCATGCATGTCACTAACATAAAAGCAGATTAAATATTAAATTAAAATGTAGGCAATTACAAATAAAGAAAATTGCAAGTAGAGGAGAAACAAAATTTCAGATAGACAAATATTAAATGTTTTTAAAGTGTTTATGGAACATTTATTTTACTAGAGTACACATTAGTAATTCTGAACAGAAAGTTCGATACAATAAAAAAGCAAACTCATTTGTACTGTGAAATATGCAAATATGAGGGAGAACATATTTATAAACTATAACTACTATGTTTTTCAACCACAAAACTGTTGTTAAATCAAGAAAAAGTAAGAAATGTAGGATTAGACCAATAAGTACTAATTTGAGGACTCTTAAAAGTAAAAAGCTGAGGTTTCCTATTACTTTCCATACACATAATGTCTATACAAGGATTGGAGATATACTTTGATGGTATAAAGCTCACCTAGCATGTGTAAAGTCTTATGTATGACCCTAGCACCACCAACACACAAAGAGGTCCGTACAAGAAATTGTTATTGGTTATCTTTAACTGAAAAGATCCTTGAAAGAAAATTCTGAAATTCTGTAACTGGGGAAAAAAAATTAGACCTTTTAGATGTGCACATTGTAAAAAAAAAAAAAA
Source organism: Aplodontia rufa (assembly GCA_004027875.1). NCBI lineage: Eukaryota > Metazoa > Chordata > Mammalia > Rodentia > Aplodontiidae > Aplodontia > Aplodontia rufa. The sequence goes on along the minus strand of PVKS010018754.1, from coordinate 23,576 downwards.
AAAAAAATTCAAAAAATATAGAAAAAAATATCAAGATTGCATGCTTCTAGTTCCTGGTAAAGATGGAAGTATAAAGCTGGTTCACAAACTGTCCCCTATGAGTTGTTTGTTTGTTTTAAGAGAGAGGGACAGTGAGAGAGAGAAAGAGAATCCATTTTATTTTTTCATGTGACTTTCTTGTCCCAACACTTCACTCTGTATATGGTGCTGGGGTTTGAATTCACATCCTCACACATGACAGGCAAGGGCCATAACCCTGAGCCACCTGCCTGGCATGAGCGAGGCAGTGGGTTTGAACCCCAAAACCCATGTGCACAATGAAGCATCAAAGCAATGAAAACCAGATTAAAAACTAAATAATTCTAATGTTAATTAGAACTATATTAAAATCAGCATTCTTGGGTAAGACTTAAAGTGGTTAGCTTGATTACTCAAATTAATTCTCTTTCTCTCTCACTGTCCCTCTCTTTAAAAAAAAAAGAAGAAGAAAGTACAACAGGAAAGACGGTAGAACACAAAGTGCCAGGAATCCAACTCTACACCTAGGTAACATATGTAATGTCATAAACTCTAAGGTACCTCTTAAAGGACTCTGAAGTTAATCTGAACTCTTCCACTACCAGAGGAAAGTTTGGTTGTTAAATTGCTGTACACAGCAGTCAATTTTTACCTTCCCATTTCCAACTCCTCATTCTTAAGGGCAGGCAACTGTTTAGACAGTCACATAGGTTTCTGGTGAGCTTACAAGAGCCACAGTGGAAGTAAGGAACTTGTACTCCAAATATCTCTATTTTGATTAGTGAGGTACAGAAACAGAAAATGGCTACACAACTTACATAATTATTAAATTGAGAACAAAAAAAAACCCAAGTAAAGTTATTACCACAACTTTAAAAAGCTAAAATTTGGAGAACATTAAAAAACTATATGCTGGAGATATTAGAAATCTACTATGTTGGGGCTGGAGCAGTGGCGGTGGTTACGGCGCTTGCCCAGCATGAACAAGTACACGGGTTCAAACCCCAACACCCACGTACACAACTGTGTCAGAGCAATGAAAGCCATGTGGCAAAAAAAAAAAAATATATAAAATTAAAGAATGATTCTCTCACTGTCCTTCTCTCTTTGAAAGAAAGAAAGAAAGAAAGAAAGGAAGGAAGGAAGGAAGGAAGGAAGGAAGGAATCTACTATGGGGCTGGAGCGGTGGCTCAGTGGTGATGGCGCTTGCCAGGCATGCTAGGGTACACGGCTTCAAACCCCAGCACCCGCTTGCGCAGCTAGATGTCAGGGCAGTGAAGGTCATGTGAAAAACTCAATAAAAAGTTGATTCTCTGTCTCTCACTCTCGCTGTCCTTCTCTTTTAAAAAAAATAAAAATAAAAAAATTCAAACGGCCACTTAGTAAGAACAACAACAAAAAAGAATCCCAAAAGAAAAAAAAAGCAAAAGCAAAGTATGGCTCACTCCACAGAAAATGTATCTCAGAGCTGAGCCAGGTAGCTCAGGCCTATAATCCCAGTTATTCAAGAGGCTAAGGCAAGAAGACCTAGAGATTGAGGTCACCCTCAGCAACTTAGTGAGACCCTGTCTCAAAATATAAAAAAATAATAAAAAAGCTCAATGGTAGAGTATCCCTGGGTTCAAACCACAGTACCACAAAGAGAGAAAAGAAATAAAAAGTGTATGTGAGAAGGTCTACATCTTGGATTTAGTAGACATTTTTTAAAACCACCTATGTTGGGGCTGGAACGGTGGTTATGACCTTTGCTTGGCATGCACAGGTTCAAAACCGAGCACCACATACACAAAGTAGTGTCAGAGTAATGAAAGCCAAATGTAAAATTACATAAAACTGATTCTTTCTTTTTTACTGACCCTCTAACAAAAAAAATCTGTTAACGATGCTAAAGAGCTAAAAGAAAGACAAAGAAAACAAAGCATGAACAAAGTAAGATCATCACTACAAAAATTTTAAAACAGAAAATCTGAGCCAGGCACAGCGGCACATGACTAATTCCACCAACTTGTGAGGCTGAGGCAGAAGGACCACAAGTTCAGCGACAGCCTCAGCAAGACCTCTGTCTCAAAATAAAAAATAAAACAAAAGTACTGGGGATGTCGGACAGAGGTACAGTGTCCATGATTTCAGCTCCCAGTACAAGAGAGAAAGAGAGAGAGAAAATGAATGAAAATATGAATGGGAGTACAGCATTGGAATGAAAATGTACAATGAATTATTTCCACTGTAGGGGTTCATAACTAGCTCTGAATAAGCAGAAGAAATAATCAGCAAACTTGAAAGCAGGTCAACAGAATAAGTTAGTGAGGTGGAGAAGATAAAGGATTGAAGTAAACAATCTAAAGGGCCTGAGGGATACACTGATACAGAGCAAATGACTTATTGTAGGAATCCCAGAATAAAAAGAGAAAAAGATAAAAAGACTACCTGAAGAAATAGTGGCAAAAAATACTGCAAAGACATGAAACTTTAAATCCTAGAATTTCAGTGAACTCCAAGTAGGATAAATTCAAAGGGACGCAATAAAATCAAACATCCAGAACATCAATTGTAACAAGCATTGAAAGAGAAGCTACTCGCTGTATGCAAGATTTGATATGATTATCATTCATTTTTCATACAAAAGGCCAGACGGAAGTCAAATGATAGTTTCAAAGGACTGAAAGAAAAAACTTTAGACTAAGAATTCTATACTCAACAAAACTCAACTCAGCACTATTGCCCATCAAAATGAAATTATCACAATCTCATGTAACAAACAAAATTGTTTGTCACCACCAGATCACCCTGTAAGAATGGATAAAATGATACCCTCAGACTGAAGAGAAAAGAATCTGAAAAATAATGAAGAAATAAAAAGCTTTGATAAGATAAATACATGGGCAATTACAAAAACTGCATTATTGATTTGGGGAGAAGAGGGAAATAGGAAGTACTAAGGACTGAAGTTGAGCAAACTATATTACATGGGTATATGAACATGTCAAAATGAATTACACTATTATGTATAACTATAAAGCACGAATAAAGAAAGCTTTATTAAATAATTTTGGTTTGTAATTCCACTTGTTATTTTCTTACATTACTGAAAATAGCAGGGGCTGGAGCTGTGGCTCAGCAGTTATAGCGCTTGCCTGGCATGCCGAGGACACAAGTTCAAATCCCAGCACTACGTACAAAACTAAGTGTTGGAGCAACAAAAATCCATATGAAAAACTATATAAAATATATTCATTCTCTGTCTCTGTCTCTCTCTCTTAAAAAAAATACAAATGCAAAAAATAAAATTAGTCTACGTTATTGGGCACACATGTATGAAGCTGCAATCTGTAGCATCAATACAAAAGTAGGGAATAATGGGGCTGGAGAGGTGGCTTGGTGGTTACAGCACTAGCATGCTCAATAACGTGGGTTTAATCTGCAGCACCATGTATACAACGAAGTGTCGAAGCAACAAAAGTCACATGAAAAACTAAATAGAATTGATTCTCTATTTCTCTCACTGTTCCTTTCTCTCTTTAAAAAATAAAAGGGAGGGGTGCCTTGAGCAGTGGCTCAGCAGTTATGGCACTTGCCTGGCATATGCGAGTATGCGGGTTCAAACCCCAGCACCATGTACACAACGAAGCATCCAAGCAACAAAAGCCACATGAAGAGGGGCTGGAGCAGTGGTTCAGTGGTTATGGCACTTGCCTGGCAAGTACTAGTATGTGAGTTCCAACCCCAGCACCACGTACACAACGAAATCTAGGAGTTAACAAAGGCCACCTGAAAAATTAAATAAAAATTCTTTCTCTCTCTTAAAAAAAAAAAAATTTTAAAAAGCCACATGAAGAACTAAATTATATTGATTCTCTCTCAGAAAAACAAAACAAACAAAAAACCCCCCACAAACGAGGACTGGTGCAACAAAAGAAACATGAACAACTAAATAAAATTAATAATTTTGATCCCCCCTCTCTTGCTGCTCCCCTTTGGGAAAAAAAATTGGTATAAATTCAAATTAGATCTTCACCATTAGGATGTTAAATGCAATCTCCATGTTAACAAAAGGAAGTGAAAAGGGAATAAAAATGTTTTACTACCCAAGAAAGCAACTAAACAAAATAATTGTAATGGAGGAAATGAGGGACAAAAAAATGCCACATGACAGAAAGGTAAAATGACACAACTATCCATAATTATTATACAAGTCGGTTAAAGTATTCGATCAAATGACAGATTGGCAGAATGGATTAAAATACACGATCTAACTATCAAAAAGAGGTTCATTTTACATCCAAAGACACAAATAGTGTGAAAACAAAAGGATGGAAAGAAATACTCCATGCAAAAAGTGAGCAAACACAGCTCAGCTGGCTATATTAAGATTAAAAATGATGAACTTTAAGTATTAAAATGGTTATAAGAAAAATGGAATTTCCCCATGATCTAACAATCTCTCTTGGGTACATATCCAAAACAATTCAAAACAGGATGTCAAAGAGATATCCTGGGTGTGATAGTGCATGCCTATAATCCCAGCAATTCAAGAAGCTGAAGGAGGAAAACTGCAAGCTCAAGACCAGCGTCAGCAACTTAGTGAGGCCCTAAGTAACTGTCTCAAAATTTAACAAAAGAAATAAAAAGGCCTGGGATGTGGCTCAGTGGTTAAACGTCCCAATATCTCTGGATAAAATCCCCTATTGCGGAATTTAAAAAAACAAACAAACCAAGAGCAAAAGAGCAAAAAAAAGACAGATTTGCACTTCCATGACCACCAGAACATTATTCACAACAGTCAAGCAATAGAAGCAATCAAAACATCATTAAATGAATGAACAAAATGGGGTACACACACACATATATATACACATACAATAGACTATTATTCACCCTACAAAGAAAGGAAATCTAGTCACATGGTACAATATGGATAAATCTTGAGAACAATATGCTGAGTGAAAAAAGCCAGTCACAAAAGGAGAAATAATGTATGATTTCACTTACAGAAGATATGTATAGCAATCAAAATCACATAAATGAACAAGTAGAAAAGAGGGCTGCCAGCAGTAAGTAGAGGAAGAAATAAGAAAAGGAACTATTCAGTAGGTAGAATTCCAGTTTTACGGTCAGAAAAAGTTCTAGAGATCTGATACACAACAATGTAAATATACTTAAAAATACTGAATTGTACACATTTTTTTTTTTTTAAGAGAGAAGGACAGTGAGAGAGACAGAGAAAGAGAGGAACAACTTTATTGAGTTTTTCACATGGCCTTAGTTGCTCCAACACTTAGTTGTGTACGTGGTGCTGGGGTTTGAACCCAGGTCGTCGTGCTTGCCAGGCAAGTGCTGAAACCGCTGAGCCACCGCTCCAGCCCTGAAATGTACACATTTTAAACCACAATTTTATTTATTTTTATTTTTAAAGAAAGAGGGACAGTGAGAGAGAGAGAGAGAGAGAGAGAGAAAGAGAATCAATTTTATTTAGTCTTTCATGTGGCTTTCACTGATCTGACACTTGCTGTGTACATGGTGCTGGGGTTAGAATCCACATCCTTGTGCATGCCAGCCAAGTGCCATAACCGCTAATTCAACATTCCAGTCCCCTAACCACATTTTTAAAAAATTTTTGAATATTGCCAAAGACAAAAAATAACATTATTAACAAACAGTTCAATGCAACAAGAAAATCTAACAAGCATAACCATTATGAAGCAACTAGTGACAGAAATGAAGGGAGACATATAATTGAGCAACAGTATTTTGAACAGAAACAGAACAGTAATAATTGAAGACTATAATATCCAATTTTCAATAATTAACAGATGAAATGACAGAAAATGAGTAAGAAACAGAAGACTTAAACAACACAACAAACCAAATAAACTTTACACATATACAGAACAAATTTCAGAAAATGTTAAAAGACAGCCATCACATAAAACTTTTTCTTCACTCACAGCAAGATAAATCTAAAAATCAATACCAAAAGAAAAACTGGAAAATATGTAGACATTAAACATTCCAAATAACCAAGGGTCCAAAGAAGAAATCACAAGTTAATTTAGAAAATAAGAGAGTTGAATTCAAACAAAAACACAACAAAGAAAACCTAACAGGATCCAGAGAACACAATGTACAGAGGGGTTGTTTTCTTTTTAGTTATGATGAGTATTGAACCCAGGGCTTCATGCATGCTCACATGTAAGCACTCCACCACTGAGCTACAGCTCCAGTTCTGCAGAGGGAAATTTATATGGATAAAGATAAGATTTAATTGTGAATTTATATTTACAATTAAAAAATAAAGACCTCAAGTTTTTAACTTGGGGAACTACAAAAGAACAAAATAAATCCAAAGTTAGCAGAAAGAAAGTAATAAAATTAGAGAAGGGATAAATAAAATAGGAAACTGAAAAGCATTAGAAGGAAAAAAGAAATCAAAACCAAAAATGGGTTCTTCTAAAAAGATTTAAAAGACGACAAACATTTAGCTACCTTAAAAAAAAAAAATCTAATTTTCAGGATTTATATATATTATTTCGTGAGAAGCTTGTTTGTTCAACAAATAAATTTCTGAATAAAATTTTAAAAATAGAGAAAAGACAACTAGAAGCTAAAATGAAAACAGGAACGCTATTACTAAACTTCCAGATATGACCAACAGATTTTCCCCTAAAATCAGAATTAGACAAAGATACCCATATTTGTAATTGCTATTTAGTACGATTCTAAATGGGAATATACTGCCAGAAAAAAAAAAAAAAAAAGCATCCAAACAGAAAGGAATATACAAAATTATCTCTATTTGCAAAACATACAAGATCATAATATAGAAAACTGAAGAATTCACAAAACATCTATTAAGCTCTGAACCAAATTCACAGTTCCAAGGTTCAAGATCAATATGAAAAATTTGCTGTGTTCCTAATAAACAAACAATGATTTATCCAAAAAGGAAATTGAGAAAGTAACAGCATTACTGGGCATGATTACACATGCTTGTAATCACAGGTATGCCTTAGGGAGAGCTGGGAGGACTGCAAGTTTGAAACGAGCCTCAGCAATCAATACAGGATCCCAGAGTTCTGTGTCTCCCCCCCACACACGCATATGTACATAAAACACATTATCACATTTCAAGAGCTGCAGAAGAAACATCTTACATAACTGAACCTGACAGCTGGGCATGGCAGTGCATGCTGTAATCCCAGCAACTGAGAAGGCTGAGGCAGGAAGATCACAAGTTTCAAGCCAGCCTCAACAACTTAGTGAGGACCTAAGCAACTTAGCAAAACCCTGTCTCAAAGCAAAAAAATAATAATAATAATAACGGTTGGGGATACAACTCAGTGGTTAATCATCCCTAGGTTCAATTTCAGATACCCCCAAAACTAAATAAATAAAAAATGTAAGAAACGTAGAAAAAGAATTCATCCAAGGTAAGCCAAGCCTTTTTTTTTTTTTTTTTTGGAACCAGAGATTGAACCCAGGAGCATTTAACCACTGAGCCACATCACCAGCCCCTTCTTTATTTTATTTGGAAATGGGTCTTGCTAAGCTGTTCAAGGCCTCACTATGTTGCTGAAGCTGGCTTTGAACCTGCAATCCTCCTGTCTCAGCCTCCCCAGTTACTGGGATTACAGGCACGAGCCATCAAGTCCAGCAGAAAGTTCATATTTGAAAAGCCCATAGCTGCCATAATAATCACTGGATAAAAATTATTTTTCTCTCCTTGAAAATCCAGGACAATGCAAGGATACCCAATCTTACCACTTCTAATCACTTAATACTGAAAGTACCAGCTATAATACAAAAAAGAAAAGGCATCCAAATTAAGAAGAAAAATTATCTGTTTATAGATTACATGATCATATATAGAGAAAATACTTAAGATTCAACAACAAAAAAATGTTGTAACTTCAAACTACATATCTGATTGAGGTTAATTTTCAAAATAATTTAAAAATGGGCAAAAAATGTAATAGACTTTTTCAAAAAAAGACAAAAAAAACAGTGCTCAACACAACTTATCATCACGGAAATACAATCAAAACCATGAGATATTACTCCACACCTGTTAGTATAGCTATCAGGTAAAAGGCAAAAGATAACAAGGGCTGGGGCTGGAGCGGTGCCTCAGCAGTTTCGGCGCTTGCCTTTCATGTGCGAGTATGCTAGTTCAAACCCCAGCACCACGCACACAACAAAGTCTCGGAGCAACAAAAGCTACATGAGAAACTAAATAAAATTGATTCTTTCTCTCCCTCTCTCTCTCTCTGTCTCTTTCTCTTTTAAAAAATAAAAGATATCAAGGGCTGGTGAGGATATGGGGAAAAGGGAATACTTGTATACTATTGGTGGAAATATAAATTGGTATAGCCATTATGGAAACCAATGTGTCAATATCAAGTTCCTCAAAAAATAAAATAATTACCTGATGATCCAGCAATCCCATTTCTGGATATATTCCCAAAGAAATTAAACCAGTCATCTCAAAGAGATATTTGCACTCCCATATTCATTATAGCATTATTCACAATAGCTAAGATATGGAAACAACCTAAATATCTGTCCACAGTGAACAGATAAACAAAATGTGATATCTATAAAATGTACATAGAAATATTATATATTAATCCTTTAAAAACAAGAAAATGCTGGGCTGGAGGGGTGGCTCAGCGGTTACAGAGCTTGACTGGCAGGTGCAAGGACGTGAGTTCAAACCCCAGCACCACGTACACAACAAAGTGTCCTAGCAATAAAAGGCACATGAAAAATTAAATAAATCTGATTGTCTCTCTCTCTCTCACTGTCCCTCTCTCTTTAAAAAAAAGTATCACTAACTCTTTAAAAAAAAAAAAAAAAAGAGAAGAAAATCCTGCCATTTTCAATAAACAGATGACCTTTGAGAACATTACCTTAAAAGAAATAAGGCAGCTGGCCAGGCACAGTGGTGAATGCCTGTAATCTCAGCTATTCCACAGGTGCAGGCAGAAGGATCACAAGTTTGAGTCAACCTTGGTTAACTTACTGAAACTCTGTCTCAACATACAAAGGGCTAGACAGCCCTGTGGTAGAGCACTTGCCTAGCATGCATTTAATCCGTAGTACCACATTTTTTTTTTTAAAGGTGGGGTAGAGAGAGAGATGAAGGGAGAGAATATCAACTTTAATTTAGTTTTTCATCTTGTTTTCGTTGCTATGACACTTATTTGTGTATGTGGTGATGGGGTTTGAACCCAAGTCCTCACACATGTCAGCCCATCACAGTACCACTGAGAGCCACCACTCCAGACCCTAGTACCACTGTCTGGGGCAGGGGGTGAGGGGGGTGGACAGGAAAGGAACAAAAGAAAGAAAGAGACACAGAAGGGCAAATACTGTATTATCTCACTTATAGATACATTCAAAACAGCAAAAGCCTAGCAACAGAGAGAACTGTTTGCCAGGAGCTGGAAGGAGGGAGAGGAAGAAGATATATCATTCAAAATTTCAATTATGTAAGATGAGTAAATTCTAGACATTTCATGTACAGTAATATGACCCTAATAAACAATACTGTATTGAGGATAGGGGTATAGTTCAGTAGCAGAGCACTTGCCTAGCATACCTGAGGTCCTGGATTCAACTGCCAGCATAAGCAAAACAACAGCTTCGATCAATCAAATGCTTAAATTTGCCAAGAGGGTAGATCTTAAAGCATGAAGCAATAGGTGTATTAATTAGCTTGCTTATGATTATTTCACAATGTAAATCAAAACATCAACTTGTATACCTAAATACATAAAATTTTATTTTTCAATGCTGACAAAAACTAAAGTGAAAAGACACTATTTTCTAGAAGAAAATATATGCAAACTATATGCCTGATAAAAGATTACCATCCAGAACATGTAAAGAATTTCAAAAAACTCAACACCAAAAAATAAAATTAATCAAAAATGACCCAATTTAAACTTAGGCACAAGATTTTTAAAGACATATCTCCAAAGAAAGCAAACAACTAGTCAATAAATACATGACAGGGTAGATCTCCAGCATCATTTTTCATTAGAAAAATGCAAATAAAACCATGATGAGATACAAATTCACTCCCTGTGGGCTGGCTTAAGAATACAATTTGAGAGTTTCTCAAAAGGTTCAACACAGAACTAACCAACACAATCCAGAAATTGCAATTCTAAATATATACACAGAAGAATTAAAAGGGCTCTGACAGATTTGTAAAACCATATTCATATCAGTCTAACAAGGTGAAGCAACCCAAATGTCCATCAACAGATCAACAAATAGACAAAAGGCAGAACAACCATGTGATGAAATAGTCATTAAAGGGAAGGAAATTCTGATATATGTGATAATATGACGGACCGTGAAAACATCTTTTACTAAAATAAAGTGCACAAAGAATTCCACTTACATGAGGTACTAACTAATGACAAATTCATAAAGACAGAAGGGAGGAATTGGAAATTACTGTTTAATACATACACAATTTTATTAGGGATGAGTAAAAAAAAGGGGGAAATTACACAATAAATGTATTTCATACCACTGAATTGTACACTTGTGAATGATTAAAATGGTAAATATTGTTAGGTTTATTTTACCATAAAAAATAATGTAAGTGAAAAAAGTATATGTATATGTAAAAGCCATCAACCAAAAACTCAAAATAAACCCAACCAAAAACCCTCAAATTGGAAAAACATAAGAGAAAATTCATGCCAACAAGAGATAACAGCACGTATGTCTCAGAAAAACATTTTTTTCCAGTTTAGTTGCTTAAAAAATGATGTAATCGTGTCTATTACAAACTTATAAGGGTAAATAAAACTGGCTCTAGCATCTTGTATTGATTTGGTCAAGCTCTTTTTTCAAGAATAAAGAAAAAAGACATCAAGTATGCCGAAAAACAACATGATATTTACAAATTTCTCTTTGGGGAAAACAAAAAGCTACTGTATGAATTCACAAAATAAATACAAACTACCTCTAGAATAAAGGGAATGGCAATGAGAAATATAACAAGAAAAGGACTGTGGTTGAGACATATACTTAAAAACACAATAAACATTAAACAACTATTGGAATTATGGTTATACTATTGAAATTAAGTGTTATATTTGATAAAGTACAAATAATTTTTTAAACTAGGAGATAAAAAATGAGAAAGTAGGAGAAAATTTGTAACAGAATTTCCTCATCCTACAGAGAAGAGAAATAAAAAGAAACAAACCCCCAAAGAAAATGAAAGTCACCAATGGATATGAGACTTTGCCCAACTTATGAAAGACTAAAATAAATGGACTTTTAAGTTAGCTTTCAGTTGCTATAACCAAAATACCTGACAAGAAAAGCAAGATGAGGAAAAGTTTATTTTGGCTCACAGTTTCAGAGGTTCAGTCCATGGTTGGCTGACTCCATAGCTCTGGGCCCAAGATGAGGCAGAACATCATGACAGAAGAGCATGGTGGAGGAAAGTAGTTCAGGACATGACAATCAAGAAGCAGAGAGCTCTGTCACCAGGGACAAAATGAAACCCCAAATGCACACCCCCAGTGACCTACACTCTCCATCCATACCCTATCAGCCTACAGTTATGGCTCAGTTAATCCATCAGCGGATCAGTCTACTGATTAGGTCACATCTCATAATATGCATGAGCTTTTGGGGGACACCTCATATCTAAATCATAACAAATAGGAATATCTTTTAAAAATGTCAAAGGCAGAGAAAGGATTAGCTCAGAATAAGGTATGGAGCTACATAGGAAATAGGTTAGACAATCTTACCAATGTAACAAATATTCTAGGCTCACAGTAACATTTAATAGAAAGCATGAGTAATACGGAGAAATGAAAAGAGAGATTAAGTGACATTTTCTACAGAGATCTATTATTTTTTTCTGACTAATGGAAGGCTGATAGATAAACCAATCTATCTTACCCATCCATGAGGGCTTTTCCCTGAGAAAAAATTACATAAAGCCACACATTTCAAGCACAGAAATTGTTGTGCCTTCATATTTGCTCTTCTTCCACGAACTGAAAACATGATGACACTAAAGAGTACAAGTAATGACTCCATTACCATCTCCCTAGAAAGTTTCAACAGGAGTTCCACTTGAGACAGAGCTACTAGAAAACACTAAGTATTTCACAATACCCAGTATCTTTATTACTTACCTATTTGTCTTTCTTAAATATGAAAGACAACAGAGGTATACAGAGAGACCCAACAACATAAAAGACAAAAAGTCCAGTATGGATAAGAGATTTGAATATATAATAGAAGGAATAATCACTCATTTTAATAACAGTTCCTGAAAAGGCAAGAAGGAACAGGACTCAAATCCTAAGATATAATAAAAAAAGATATCGCAATTGCCAGACTACAACTAAGTATAGTGAAAACACACTAGCATACTACAATGTCTCTTAAAGCAGTAATCTAAACTTGCAGACAGAAGCTAAAGCTAATAACCTACAAAGGCATCATTAACACCTTTGAGAATCTGATGTAAAGTATGGACCATTTCTCTCCAAATTGTGCATACTATATATCTGATTCAGATAATACTACAGACCCCTTCTATATCCTAGGTAATTTGGCTCATATAAAGACATGAAAATTACATGAAAAATCTACATAGTTTCACTTGAGTAAAGAAGTATTATCACAGTAAATTATTTGAGCTGATGAAAAAGTCCTTAAAATTTGCACAGTATTTAAAAATAAATTCCAAATTTAAAAATAAATTCTGATGTTTCTCTTTTAAAATTCTACGATAGGGCTGGAGCGGTGGCTCAGCGGTTATGGCGCTTGCCCAGCATGTGCGAGTATGCAGGTTCAAACCCCAGCACCACAAACACAACTAAGTGTCAGAGCAATGAAGGCAACATGAAAGACTAAAAATTGATTCTGTCTCTAACTGTCCCTCTCTCTTTAAAAATAAATGAAATTTAAAAATATATAATTCTATGATAGAAAGATTTATGGTAAAATGCTAAGCAAAGGGACTGGGAATATAGCTCAGTGACAGCAGTTCCTTAGCAAACAAGAACTTGGGTTCAATTTCTGGCAAACACCCACCACACCACAAAAAAATGAGTAAGGAAAAGAAAGATACAATCCAGCCAGAATAAATACTTTAACTGGAAGAAAAAACAACTTCGAGTCAAAAGTTTTATATACTAGCCTTTACGTATAAAACACTACTACGTATGTGTAAAAATTTCAAAGCTTATATAAATACAGACAATAAAAAAGGAAGTCTCCCACATATTCTGGGGCTCCATAAATCTTTCAAAATTTTAACATGTCTGAGGCTGGAGAGGTGGTTCAGCAGTCAAAAACTTGCCTGGCATGAGCAAGGACCCAAGTTCAAACCCCAGAATCCTATACACAACTAAGTATCAGAAAAATAAAAACCAGATATAAAAATTGACACACTCGCTCACTTAAAAAAAAAAAAACAAACACAAAAATTCATGGAGGCTGGAGTGGTGGCTCAGTGGTTATGGTGCTTGCCTGGCATGCACAAGGACGTGAGTTTGAACCCCAGCACCACCATGTACACAACGAAGTGTCAGAGCAACAAAAGACACATGAACAACTAAACAAAATGGATTCTCTGTCCCTCTCTTAAAAAAAAAAAAAAAAAATTCATGTGCATGTTTCCAAAAGAGTTCTAGGACTTCACAAGTACAAAAAGCATTTATATGTATTCTCTTTTAAAGCTTTTCTTTGAATATAGTGAGAAAATACAATGTTTGCTGTTTCTCTTAATGTTTATGCAGTATCTAGTAAAAGTATTTCTTGGAGGTTGTTCCATATGAATATAATAAAGGTGCTACAGTTCATCTCATGCATTTTATGACATGAATTTCCCAAAACTTACCTAACTAGTCTCACAGCACCAGATAGTCTTATACTTTAGTGAACATCTTCTTGTATTTACCAGATAAATTACCAGAAATAGAATGCCATTCGATTGTTACCCAGAAGAAGTTGAACTAAACCCTGGTCAGCAAACTGTTTTATTAAATATAATGGGAGGGGCTGGCGCATTGGTTCAGCGGTTTCGCTGCTTGCCTGGCTTGTGTAAGGACACAGGTTCGAACCCCAGCACCACATACACAAGAAAGTATCAGAACAACAAAGGCCACTTGAAAAACTAAATAAAATTCATTCTTTCTCTCCTAAAAAAAAAAAAAAACAAAAAACCAGTGGGATATACTTATGAATGAAAAATGCTATTTTTGAATTTGAATTTATTTAATTATAAATCCATAAGCATTTATCAAGAATTTATAAGCAGTTTTAATTCTTTTTTCTGCCAATTGTCTGTCACATTTATCTATCTATTTTCTCCTTGGATTTCACTGGAAGAATTACGATACAGCTGATGGAAAAAACAGCAATCAACCCCATAAGTACTGAACAATAACCTGGGTTGTGTATGTGTATATCTCAAGTAAGCTATATGACCTTAAAAACTTTGTCCAGGGCTGGAGCGGTGGCTCAATGGTTTCAGCGCCTGCTTGGCAAACACGAGGACCCGGGTTCAAACCCCAGCACCATGTACACAACTAAGTGTTGGAGCAACTAAGGCCATGTGAAAAACTGAAAAAAAAAAAAATAAAGTTGTAAAGTTGTTTCTTCTCTCTGTCTCTCTCACTGTCCCTCTCTCTTAAAAATAAAAAAAAGTTTGTCCAGAGGGAGAAAACAAAATAACTGAGGCAAGGTTCTTTGGAAACCAACCAACACGGACAGGCTGAAATCAAATATGTTTGCTGTGTAAATTAAAAGAACTTAAAATGTAAAAACTCCCAATCATTCTATGTTTGTAGTAGGTTCAAAAGTAAAACAATAAGAAACCCCAGAGGCAGTGGCCCATGCTTCTAATCCCAGCTACTGGAAAGACTGAGGCAGGAGGGTCATAAATTCAAGGCCAGTCTCAGCAACTTAGTGAGAGTCTGTTGCAGAATAAAAAATAAAATAAAGGCTTCTTTACCACTGAGTTTCATCTTCAGTAGAGTGAGGGGAACCAAAGTAATACTCTTATATTAAAATAGACCTTAAACCACAGAGTGGTATATGCCTAAAATCCCAGTGACCCAGAAGGTTGAGGAAGGAGGACTGCAAGCCAGCCTTAATATCTTAGAAGATTCTGTCTCAAAAAAAAAAAAAAAAGATTATAAAAGAGCTGGGTTAGGGACTCAGTGATAAAGTCCCGGTGGGTTCAATTCCCACTATTAAATAAATAAACATATAATACATACATACAAACTTAGAGGCCCAAGCCAATGGAGTAAAATGGCTAAGGAAAACGCAGCCAATATTTTGGTTCTTGCTATGTGAAGTCAGCCAGGAACCAGTGAACAACAGGATCCCTATAGGCCTGGCAATGCCAAATGAGTCCTGCCATATTTATGCCTCATCCATCAACTACCACCATGCACTTGTAGTTTGCCCTGATGCTATATACCCTTAACTGTCTATGCCCCACCTAATAAAAAAGAAGGACTTCTGGTCACTTAACTTTGCCCTCTCACCAGGAACAAGCAAGTCAATTTAGGCTCAATTCCTAAATTTAGGGACCCATGTTCCTTAAGAGGGGAAATGTTAGATAAACTAGTCAGCTATGAATTTGGGTAAGCAAGGAAAAGACAATGAAGAATCACAGGGAGTCTCATTTGACAACACTGAAAGATGGGGAACTTGGTATGTTTAAAATCTTCCCCAAGCCATAATTACCTCCCCTTAAGAAACACTACTGCAGGGGCTAGAGTGGTTGCTCAGTGGTTACGCTGCTTGCCTGGCATGTGCGAAGATGTGGGTTCATACCCCAGCACCTTATACATCAAAAACTAAATAAAAATTGATTCTCTCACTGTCCCTCTCTCCCAGAAAGAAAGAATGAAAGACATTGGTCCAAACCTATAACCCAGCGCCTTGGGAGGCAAAGGCAGGAGGATCGCAAGTTC
Source organism: Aplodontia rufa (assembly GCA_004027875.1). NCBI lineage: Eukaryota > Metazoa > Chordata > Mammalia > Rodentia > Aplodontiidae > Aplodontia > Aplodontia rufa. Next base: position 7,578 of record PVKS010018754.1, on the reverse strand, counting down.
CAAGACGACATCAGCAACTTAGAGATACCCTGTCTCAAAATAAAAAAGGGCTGGGAATGTGACTCAGTAGTTAAGCACCCCCTCAGTTCAATCCACAATACCAAAGAGGAGGAAAAAAAGAAGAGAAGAAAGAACAAAACACTATTGTTCTGGGGCTGAAGTGGTGGCTCAGCAGTTACTGTGCTTGCCTGGGATGCGCAAATACATGAGTTCAAACCCCAGCACCACGTACGCAAGGAAGTCGCGGAGCAACGAAGAGGCCACATTAAGAACTGAATAAATTGATCCTCCCCTCCCTCCCTCTCTCTCTCTCACACTGCCCCTCTCTCTTTAAAAAAAGGAAAAACACTATTGCTTCAATATTATGTCACACCTGATAAGGTAGCATGGACCATTCTTGATCACTGATACTATTCACAACCCCCAATCACTGTGGCAACTAAAACATTAAGACCCTCACAAGGGCTGGAGCAGTGGCTCAGTGGTTATAGCACTAGCCTGGCATGAGCAAGTATGCAGGTTCAAACCCCAGCACCACATACACAACAAAGTATTGGAACAATGAAAGCCACATGAAAAACTAAATGAAGTTGATTCTCTCACAGTCCCTCTTCTTTAAAAAAAAAAAAAAGAAAGAAAGAAAGAAAGCATGGGTAAAAGACAACATCAAACTGATTCTCTTTCTCACTGTCCCTCTTAAAAACAGCAACAATAACGACAACAAAGAAAGCTTACTAAAGGCACTCAAAGGGCAATAAACCAATGAAGGGGGCAGGAAATTGAGGCAAAAATAGGGGGACTCAATTTCCTTCATCTCCAACTCTGTAAGTTTCACACCATCCTCCGGAGGCAGCCCATGCAGTCCCTATGCTGTCATCAAAAAATCAAAAGGTGGATCTGGGTGGGACTCTCTGGAAACTTCCCTGGGTCCCCTTTTAAAACTGGAGGGCAGAAGGAGACTGCTACTCCACACTTTCCCTTATAAACTCATGCTTGTTTAAAAAAAAAAAAAATAACAACTTACTTATTAGAGCACTGTTTATAATAGAACAGACTAGGGGGAAAATAATGTCCATGAATGGAAACTGATTAAATAAGTACATATAAATAAAGAAACATCGTACAGTCTTTAAAAGTCTGTGAGGAGGTGGCTGGAGAAGTGTGGCTCAGTGGTTACGGTGCTTTCCTGGCATGTACAAAGAAGCAGGTTCAAACCGCAGCACCACATACACAACAAAGTATCTGAGAAGCAAAGCCCCTGAAAAATAAAATTGATTCTGTCTCTCTCCCCACATCTCTGGGGGGCGTGGGCAGGGGGAAGTCTGGGAGTGCAGTTTAGTGGTACGCACTTACTTAAAGTGCGTGAAGCCCAGGAGTTGATCCTCAGCACCACAAAAATAATGCACTTTTTATGATGATGTGAATAAAGTTTTAGGTTAAAAAACACATGTGTGTTTGGTATGCTACATTTGTGAAAAGAAGAGAAGAAAAACAGCTATGTTTGGCTATTTACAGAGATCTCTGATGCAACTTAGATAAGAATTACAGGCTTCAGAGCAGTGGGGGAGAAAATGTTTAATGTAAACTTTTATATTGACTTATAGGATTCTGAATCATAAGGACAGATGTATCCCTGTTCAAAAAACTAAAAAATGAAACAGTACAATATAAAGGAAATGTACAACATTCAAGATACAAAGATTAACAGTATAAACAAGAATAACAGGAAAACGTCTCTATAAAGCCAAGATAGAGTTGTGGAGGAGTTCTAATTAACAGACTCTGATTTGCTTCAGTTATGTTAGTAACATATGGACTCTAAAGCCACACCTCAGAAATTCCATTCTCAGCTTTTCCATATCTCGGTCTCGGCTACAAAATGGGAAAGATGATATAATTTACCCTATAGGGAATAAGCACTTAGAACATGCAATAAAGAAGTACTCAATAAATGTGAGCTATTAAGTGTTACCTGTGCTGCAGCCCAAATGCAGTCGATATGCTGAGTACTCAGTCGCCCTTCTGCTGCCAAAAAATTCAAAATCACTTGGCACTGTTTGATAATCTGGAAAAGGAAAACTAAATGTAGTTAATTTTTTAAAATGTTTTTCTGTCTAAAGAATACAGAAAACACGTAATTGTTCACAAACCTCAATATGTAAATTTGGTCCAAATATATGCTCCACTACATTGTTGCTAATAAGCCAGTCTGCAAGTTCTTTTGCAATGGACCTACAGTCAAATAATAAAAATAGTAGATTAAAAAAACATTTACTTATTTATTTATTTATTAGGGCTGAGGACTGAACTTGGGCCTTGCGCATGCTAGGCAAGCGCCCTGCCACTGAGCTAAATCCCCAACCGCCCACCCCCAAAAAAAACACTTTCTTAATCATCTCTTTTCATGTCTAAAAGGCAGACCCTGATAAAAACTGAAATTTATTCCCATACAAATTACAAAGTAGTGATTATATACAATTAACTGTTCATAGTACTCTAAAACAAAACTAAGAAGGAATATAAGAAATGTTAGTATTCCTAAGTTCTGTAAACAAGTAACTGAAAATCGAGGATATTACCAACAATTAACAACAGGTACCAAAGTACAACATTCAATTAGTGATATATTATCCTACTCAAAGAATTTGCCTTCCCACTTTTTAATTTCCATGGTACTTTTCCCAATATGCCCTATATAAGAAAACATCAAGAAAGTAGGTTACCAAAAGGATGAACAAAGAACTATTTCCAAGCCAAACTGCAAGACTCTACCTGATACTAATGAAGATTCCACTAATGAATGAAAACAAAAGTGACAGGTAAATAGTAAAAGTGGGTAGAAACAGATTTCACAGCATCAAGCACAATAAGTCAATTTTTTTCATCTGTATTAATTATATACAGTAAAACTGGAAACTGAATAATTTTTATTTCTTATTGTTTCTTTAAAAATTACATTTTGGGGGCTGGAGCGGTGGCTCAGCGGTTTCAGCGCTTGCCTGGCAAGCATGAGGACCCGGGTTCAAACCCCAGCACCACGTACACAACTAAGTGTTGGAGCAACTTAAGGCCATGTGAAGAACTAAATAAAGTTGTTTCTCTCTTTCTCTGTCTCTCTCACTGTCCCTCTCTTTAAAAAAAAAAAAAAAATTACACTTTGGGGGCTGGAATAGTGGCTCGGCAGTTACGGCGCTTGCCTGGCATGCACAAGTACACAGGTTCAAACTCCAGCACCCACTTACAAGACTAAGTGTCAGGGCAACAAAAGCCATGTGAAAAACAATTGATTCTGTCTGTCTCTCTCACTGTTCTCTCTTTAAAAAAAAAAAAAAAAAAATTACATTTTGTAGTATTATTTTCTTAAAAGAAAAAAAGTGAGAATTAGATATATGGGCCACAAAAGGTAAGATGTTAAACTAAAACTACTAAAACAAAACAAATTCCAAGTAGGGGGGCTGGAGCGGTGGCTCAGCGGTTTCAGCGCTTGCCTGACAAGCACGAGGACCTGGGTTCAAACCCCAGCACCACGTACACAACTAAGTGGTGGAGCAATGGAGAAAAAGTTGTTTCTCTCTTTCTCTGTCTCTCTCACTGTCCCTCTCTCTTTAAAAAAAAAAAAAAAAACAACCAAACAAATTCCAAGTAGGATAATCAAAAAGAAACTGATCACATAGACACCACATTGTGGGGCAGGGTGGCAGGGGGATGCTAGAGAATACTTTTGAAAGTAGTCAAAGAGGGGCTAGCGTGGTGCTTTGTGGTTGGAGCACCTGCCTGTCATGCACAAGAACCCACGTTCAAACCCCAGCACAACATACACAACTAAGCACAAGAGAAAAAAAGACCAGATGAAAAAAATAAATAAAATAAAATTAATGCTCTTTCTCTCACTCTTAAAAAAGTAGCCAAAGAAAAACAACTAAACAAATAAGAAAAAGATTAATAAGCTGACTTCTAATGAGAAACAAAGTAAAGCAGCTACACTGGAGCAAAATTATTGCATTATTATTACATTAGTACTAATGGGAAGAAGTTGAACATATACTGTAACCCTTAAAGCAACAACCACCAAAGAGTTTTTTTTTTTTGTGGGCAGGGGGGCGCAGCATTGAAGCCAGTGGTTTACCACTGAGCTACATCACCTGTGCTTTTTATTTTGAGACAGCATCTAGAAAAATTGATGAAGTTAGCTTTGAACTTGCACTCCTGCAGCTTCAGCCTCCCAAGCCACTAGGGTTTTAGGAGTGTGCCACCACACCTGGCAAACATAATTTTTTAAATAATAAAGAAATGGAATTCAAGTAGTATATTAGAATATGCCTATAAACTGCTAAGTAAGGCAGAAGGAAGAATATAAATACCTAAGACACAAAATCAACAGCAAAATGGCAGATACAAAATCAGCTGTAAAATAACAGTAATAGCAGAGACTACACAACTAGTTTTTTGTTTTTTTTTTAAGATACAATTCAGGAATGGAGCAGTGACTCAGTAGTTATGGAGCTTGACCGGCATGTGGAAGTACATGGGTTCAAACCCCAGCATTCACATACCCAGCTAAGTGTCAGAGCAACAAACGCCATGTGAAAAACTCAATAAAACATTGATTCTTTCTCTGTCCTTCTCTCTTTAAAATAAAGATCCAATTCAATGTTGCCTCTAAGACACGTACTTTAGATTGAAAAACAGACTGAAAATAAAAGAATAGAAAAAGATATATCACGTAAACAGTAATTCTAAGAAAGCTACAGCAGCTATACTAATATGGAATAAAACTGACTCTAGGGGTTGGGGAATCAGCTCAATGGCAGAGCATTTGCCTAGCACGCACAAGGCCCCGAGTTCGGTCCTCAGTCCTGGGGGGAAAAAAACCTGACTCTAAACCAAAATGTATCAAAAAGACAAAGAGGAATATCTTTTTTTGGGGGGTGGGGGGTGCACTGGGGATTGAACGAGGTTTATTTAACCACTGAACCATACCCCAACCATTTTCATGTTTTGTTTTGGGACAGGGTCTCACTAAGTTACTTAGGGCCTCACTAAGTTGCTGAGACTGGCTTTGAACTTGCTTTGCTATCTTCCTGCCTCAACCTCTAGAGTCACTGGGATTACAGGGATGCACCACCACGCCAGGCAAGGATATCTTTTAATGATAGAAGGATCACATTATCAGGAATATCAAACAACTACAAACGTGTACCTAATAGGAGAGCCCAAAAATACATAAAGCAAAACCTGAATCAAAAAGAGAAACAATTCAGTAGTATATTCTTTTTACTCTCACAAAAGTAATATTCTATAAAGACCCTGCAAACCATGAACTAACAGCAAACTCCTAATCCTAGGGAAAACATGAATATACATATAACACATGGACTGTAATCTTGAATCAATTCATACTGGTAGATTCAGTTTTACAAAACAAAAACTGATGTTCTAAAGTGTTTAGGTGATTTATCTCAGGCTGCCTCCCCTAACAAGTACTGGAATTGATATTCAAACCCCATCCAACTGGCACCAGAGCCTCAGTTTCTTACAATACACTGTGCTACCCTCCTACCGCAAGTTTCCATCTCTACATGAATTCTAAGACAAGATGGTGGAGTGTCAACTTGTTAAACTTCAACTTGGAATGTAAACATTGAGAGATTCAAACCTTTTACTATTCGGGAGGCTGACACAGGAGGATCACAAGTTCAAAGCCAGCCTCAGTAACTAAGTGAAGCCTTAAACAACTTAGTGAGACCCTGTCTCAAAATAAAAAATAAGAAGGGCTGGGTATGTAACTGAATGGTAAAATACCCCTGGGTTTAATCATTGGTATCAAACAAAACAAAACAGGGCAAAGATACAAAAAATTCACCAAAGAACAAACACAATGGAAAGTAACATAAAAAGATGTTCAGGGCAAAGGATGTAGCTCAGTAGTAGAGTATCTGTTAAATATGTGCAAGGCTCTGGGTTCAATCCCCAGAAAAAAACAGACAGAAACAAGTGTTCATCGTCACAAGTCATTAAAGAAATGCAACTGCATACTCACTAAAAGAGCTATAATAAAAAAAAATGCAGTAACAAGTGCTGGTGAGAATGGGAAGTAGAACCCTTATACATTGCCAATGGGAATGTAAAATAATGCCTAAAAAAGTTAAATTGATCATATGAAGTTGCAATCTTACTGCTCAATACTAACTATGAAAAAATGCATACCCACAAAAAGATTGTACACAGGTCTTTACCCATACTAACCAAATACGCATTACTCATACTGACCAAATAGTAGAAACAATCAAAATACCCATCAACTGGTAGATGGGTAAACAAAGTATGGTATCCCTACACAATTTAATACTGCTTGGCAATAAAATGAAAATAGAAAATTAATACATAATACAATATAAATGAATCTCAGGAAGGAAGGAAAGAGAGTGAACATACAAGTGCAAGACACCAGATGAGGGCTGGGGTTGTAGTACAGTAGTACACCACATGCCTAGCATGCACAGGACATGGTTTTCACCTCCAATACCACTCACAGTACCAAGCCAGATGAAAAGGTCACTCTCATATGATTTCATTTATAAGAAAGGTCAAAAATATGCAAATTTATAGAGAAAGGAAATTAGTGAGACTGGGAATAAGGACTGATTACAAATGAGCAAAAGGGATCATTGTGAAATGATGGTAATGTTTACTACAATTCATTAAATTGTATATTTGAAACAGGTCAATTCTGCCCAACACAGTAGCTCATGCCTCTAATCCCAGTAACTCAGGAGGCTAAGGCAGGAGGATTGCTAGTTCAAGGCCAGCCTCAGCAACTTAGTGAGACCCTGTCTTAAAAAAACAAAAAATGAGAATTTACCTAATAGTCATCAAAATTTTTACTCTCCTTTCTATTGTCTTAACCATATCCTTAGAATGTATATTCTTTATGCTTTTTTGAGTAGAGATCCTTCTTATTTCCTTATCCACTGTTCCTATACCAAAAAGCCCTAGCCTGCATTTGCAGCACTAATGCAGTGAATACTCCAAGGTTTTTAAATTTTTGTTGGTCACTGGGAGAGCCCAGGCAGTGTAAGTAATTAGGTCATAACAGTGGGGCCTTCATGAGTATGATTAGTGCCCATATAAAACACACACGTCAGTAAGAGTTCTCTTTGAGCCATGTGAGGTCGCACAATAAGAAAACAGCAATCAGGCTGGAGCAGTAGCTCAAAGGTTACAGTGTTTCCCTAGCATGCACGAGGACCTCAGCACCATGTACACAACTAAGTGTCAAAGCAAAAAAAAAACAGATGAAAAACTAAATAAAATTGATTCTGTCTCTCTCACATACTGTTCCTCTCTTTAAAAAAAAAAAAAAGATACTATTGCTAGGGTATGGAAACAACCCCGATGTCCCTCACTGGAAGAATGGATCCAAAAACTGTGGTACATTTATACCATGGAATTTTACACAGCAATTAGAAACAATGATATTGCAGCCTTCGAAGGTAAATGGATGGCTATGGAAGAGATCATGCTGAGTAAAATCAGCTTAACCCAGAGAACTAAGGGTCGATTGTCTCCACTCATCTG
>PVKS010018753.1:0-39539 GCA_004027875.1 Aplodontia rufa | reverse complement strand
GGGACAAGGGAGGGTAATTGGGGGGGCACTCCTGGGGATAATTGCAATATCCAGAATATTTACATATTTTATACACATTTTATATTATTTTGTTAAAATCTTGTAAGGTTGTTCAAAAATAAAAAAAAATAAATATTCATCTTATCCAGACAGAAGAGTTAGAGTTAACATTATTTCCTGATCTTAATTCATTGCTGTAAAAAAAATGGATATGATCAATTCAGCCCTTGAAAACCTTTTCGGTGTATTACATGAAGAAAGGTCAAGATATTTAATTCTGTGTTCCAAGGGGAAGGATGCTTACAAGTCTGTGCAATGAAGGCTGTGATAAAAGCAGCATTTTCATGGCACTGATAATGCCAGCAAAGGCGATTGCTGTGACTCCAGGTGGCTTACTCAACTGGCATATCTCAGTGATAGTGTAACTTATCTCAAATAGACTAAACGTAGCATGTCAGGGCTGAAATAGCTTAGGTTTAATGTGCAGAATGATATGGCCAGGAATTACTTAAAGGACCTAAGAGACTCACCAGGAGTCTGGCTCTTCCCAAAATGTATTTAAGATCTCTTTACCTCTGAGAAATGGCCATTTTTAAAATCACAATGTTGTTTTTTAAGTTACATCTAAATTCTATGGCATAATATCATTAAAAAAAAACCATTCCAGAGCTGAGTAAAGCCCACAGGTGGGTTAAGAATCCATTGGCCACTCCCTTCCAGATTGAAACTATGAATCGTCTAGTATTTAAAAGATATATATATACACACACACAAATATATACACATACATACATATATATGCATACATATATATACACACATACATATAGTGTATGTGTGTGTGTGTGTGTGTGTGTGAGATTTATGGGTTAATTCATGCAATAAGTGTATTGAATGTCTCCACGCATTCTAGTAGGGAAGAGGGGTGAAGGGAAATAAATGATAAACATAATTAAGTAGAAAAAATAATAATTGGAATAATTAGAACTACCTCTATGCTTAAAAAAGAAAAGTTGGGCAAGTTGTGAAGGATCAGGATTGACTGCTGAGGAAGGGTGGTGGGGAGGGTGAGTGCAGGCTCTGATTTAAAAATAGAATGTTCTTAGCAGGCTACATTTAGAAAGTAACCACTGCGTAAAGACTAGAAGGAGGTGAAGAAGGCAAATAGGCAGATAATGGGGGGAGAGCAGAGGGAGGGCCAGTGCAGAGCATAGCAGTGGGCTGGAGGGTTAGACAGATGGAGGGGGAGCCCCTGAACATGGGGACTTCAGGTCCAGAGTCCACTGAGCCTCAATCACATGCATTCTTATAAGGATAGTGGCTTTTAATGTGAATGAAATTATGTCACTGATGGATTTCTAATAAATGAAATGATCTGGCTCAGGTTTTCCAGAATCATTTTGGCTATAATGTTCAAAATTGTTCAGGAGGGGCAGAGCAGGAAGCAGTTATGTAATTGATGGTGTTAGTCCTCATTGGAGAGGTTGATGGCTCTCCCAGATAATGAGAAGTGGTGGAAAATGTTGAACTCTAGGTATGTTCTGAAGGTAGCAGAGCGTGTATGTGAGAGAAAGGGAAGTCTCTTTCCTAGAGCAACTGGAAGAGATTTGCCACCAAGTGAGAGGCAGGAGGTCGTCAAAGAAGCAGGTAAAAAGAGGACTTTGGGTTTGTACGTGGGGAGTGTGAGAAGCCCAAATGGAGATAACTGAGTAGATTGCTGGTAAGTGAGTCTGCAATTCAAAGAAGAGATCTCAAGTAGAAATGAGCATTGTAAACATGTCAAGATGTAGATACCATATAATGCCAAGAGACCAAATAAAGGGGTGAGTGTTGACAAAGAGAAGAAGATCAAACCCTGAGCCCTGTAGCATTCCAGATTCCAACATTCACAGATCAGAAGAGAAGGATGAACCAGGAAAGGACACAGGGAAGTGAAATCATTGAAGTAGAAGAAAAAATGAAGCCATTTAGTGTGTCAGAAGTCAGGTGATATAAATGTGTAAAGGAGAATGGGGTAGTCAGTATGATGAAACCATGTCCCAACCCCTACTTCTTTGGACAAGATGCTGATTGTATGTATAGCCTACATTGGACCCTGTTTGTGGAGACACAGTCCTGACTCAATGCCCCTTGCCAGTTCCAGAGGTCATGTCTGCCTGGACAAATCATTAGCTCAAAGCATTGCCATCCATACTAGTTTAAAGACCAGCCTGGCCTGGAGTTACCATCCTTTGAATAGAAAGTATTGGAGCACCTTTCATGCAATATAGTGCAATGGTGGTAACCTATTGAAAGGAAAATCCCTCAGCTGGTTAACTTCCTCAATCCCAACCCTGCTTCCCTGTCTGCTAACCACGTATCTAACCCCCAGCATGTCCCACAGAAAAATCCACTCAAGTTATGACAGTGCATGCACAGGAACTGTCTTATCTCCTATTCATCTCACCACTTCCAGTGCAACAGACTCTCGAAAAGTGTTTTGTCAAATTGAACTGAATGCCTGGTACTTTATCATGTTTCTGTCTACCACTATGGCAGAGGGAGCAAAGTTGTGCAGGAGGAATCTGCACTCCTTATATGACCTTGAATGGAGAAACCAAATTTGGTACTCTTATCCTGACCTGTGATCAGTGAGGTTTCCAATTTAGAGAAAAGCAATTCAGGAGAGGCAGGAACTTCCCTGAAGCAGGCCAGCAGCCCACTTTTACATGAACTTATTCAGTACCATTGGCTTCTTAACAATAGGGAATGTTTCACCTGGAGACTTAATGAGAGGAAGCCACCTCTCCTTCACACACCCTGAACTATACTTTTGCTGAGTCGCCTCTTAGGAACCACAAGAGGCCATGTTTCTGAGGGCTTAGAAACTTCACTCACTCTCAGTGCAAACTCTCTTGCACTTTGATGAAGGCAGCACAAAGGTGCCAGGAGTACAGAGTGACCAGCAGATAATTTCACCATCTAAACTTTAAGAGAAGTATTTCTGGCTTCTTATGTAAGAACAGGTTGTAAATGTCATTTGCATGGGGCAGAGGGAGTTGCTCTCATTCCATCCTTGAGAAAACTCAATGAAGAAAATAATAGAATGAATATTGTTGGTAAAAGGATGACTGAATCCTGATTTATTAAAAGATATATAATCCCTGAGTTCTAGCAAAGGCAATGAGGAGACAAGGCCATCGTAAAGAAAAATATCACTTGGGTTTCTCCCAACTAATAGGATCATATAAAAATAAAATGGAGAATAAAAACACTGTGATGTTGATGGATTATGATGAGAATTGAGTTGAAGAAAATACGTGCTTTAAGTCATCCAATTCTCTAAATAACACTGGAAACCAGGGAATCGGATGTGCTCAAGCTTATCTGCACCAAATCTGGAAAATGTGGCAAGATTACTAACTGCAATTTCACGATAACATAATGGGGCCTCCAAAGCAATTCTAAAGACAGCTGGTATCCCTACAGAGATAACATACTCAGACATAACCCAGGTTCCTTCAAAGGGTCAGTTCAGTGGTCACAGCCAAGATCAAGTTTGTAATTGTTGTAATTTCACCTTCAGCTGCAGAGAACATCAAGTCTGATGAGGCATTGCCCAGAGAGGAGCAATTTTCTCTATAAAATTATTGTCATTAATAGAGCTCTTAGGGAAGGTGACCAAACCTTTTTTCTTTTCAAAGTTCTAATTTTGTGCTACCATATCAAGTATTAAATCACAAAATTTAAGAGAAGCTAAGCTATTACCACTTGCCAGCTTTACAACTTTATAATCCTATAAATACCAACTGGAAGACTCATTCAGGGCAATATATCTTTTTTTAAATGCAAGAACATTAAGAGGAGTGTGTAAGAGTGCACTTCCTGAGTAACCCTTGCTGTTGGTTTGAGAGAGGAGTGTTATTGTTTGGATGTGTGGTATCCCCAAAAAGCTCATGTGTGAAAAAATGTAAGAGAAATTATGGGTGAAATGATTGGGTTATGAGAGGTTTGAGTGAACTGGTGCATTAATCTCCTGGTGAGGATTAACTTGGTTGTAACCATAGTCAGGTAGAGTGTGGCTGGCTGGAGGAGGTAGGTCCTTGAGGCCATGCTTTTGGGTTTTACATTTTGTCATGGTGAAAGGAGCTCTCTCTTTCTCTCTCTCTCTCTCTCTCTCCCTCTCTCTTTCTCTCTCCTCTCTCCTCTCTCTCCTTCCTGGTGTGATGTCTTAAGCTATTTCCCTCCACCACACCCTTCTACCATGTTGTTCAGCATCACCTTGAGCCCTGACAAATGGAGCTGGCTATCTGTGGACTGAGACCTCTGAAACTGTGAACCCTAAAATAAAGTTTTCCTCTTCTAAAATTGTTCTTATCAGGTCTTTTGGGAACAGAAGCAAAAATGCTGACTAAAACAAGAAGTGTGTTGGCTCTTGCTGATGCTATAAAGTAGCCAGACAAATGTTCTAGTCCTCCAGTGTCCTCATGGTGAGGCTGGGAAGCTGTAGCACAAATCTTGCCTACAGAAGAACTGGGTCTTTCCTGACCAACGAGGAAGAAGATGTGTATTTTTTCAGCTCCTTCAAACCACATGTCAGGCTTCTAACTTGGAGAGTCAAAAAAAGAACCTTGTACTCAATTTGTCTAACTCTTTTATAATACAAAAGGTGAACCCCAAAGCCAAACAGTATAAGTGACTTTCCCAAGATTAGACAGTCAATCAGTTGCAGCACCCATATTAAATCTTACATTCTGATCATGGTACAACACTTCCTACTTCCATTCTGCCAACCATCCATCTGCAGTGTTCAATATTAGAGGAGAGAGCAGTATTGGGATAGATCTTTGGCTAGGGATTTCTGTTCCCTATTCTTATTATACTAATTACCACAATTACTGCAAGCATATGAAAAAAGGGGGGTTATAAAATAATCTTTATCCAGAGCCAAATAATGTACATACTTTGGGATCTGTTTAATTACGGCCCCCACCCTGCCCGCAATCAGTGAGGGCAAGCAGTATCTGCGCCTTTCCCTATTGATATTGTTAGCTTCTTTGCCACAAGCAGAAATGTGATAATTACCAGAAGCAATCAGATCCAAACCATAAAATGCAATTTTCAAATATTGCTGAAAATCAAACACAGTAAAGTTTGCTACATTGTTATGAACCAAACTTAACTGGCGAACTAACAACACTGTAGCTTCTATTGACCTACTTAAGCTTTGACATTTAAAAGAAAAATAAAGAGAAGGATGCCTTGCACTCAGATGTCAAGGAGGCATCAGTCTTTGATTCTCAATGGAAGGAACTGCATTTTCAGTTGTCATTTGACTGCATAATGGTTAGGCAAAGAAGGACTTGATTTCATATGCACTCTCAGCTGTTAGAATGTGCTTGACATGACCAGGTCTCAGCCCCATTTGAAAAAGTGTTCCTATTTTAAGATCAATTATATCCACAATAACAAGTATATGTGTTTCTTATTCATGTTGCAATTCAGAAATGGCATATTTGAGTAAGAATAAACAAACAAGTATATGCATACCTGCATACAAACACCACACACACACACACACACACACACACACACACACAATTGATAGAAAATAGGAATAACTTCTCTTGGAACCAGCACCTTGTCTGTCTATGTTTTCTATGCTGATATTGATTTGTGTTCTCAGGGAGAGTCAGATTCCAGCAGCTGACCTCACATGGCAAGTCAGTCTAAACAGAAAATTATGATTCCTTATTTTTCAGTATCCAACATTTGAAGAGAGTGATGACTAACAGAAGTTTTTTTTTTCAGAGCTGCCCCATTAAAACAAAGCACCTATCACTTAGTCAATGTGGGTACACAATTTCGAAGAGCCAGTTTAAGGGGCACAAATATGAGGGGAGTCCAGTGGACTCCCCTGCTGAGTTTTGCTATAAACATGGGCTGTAAGACTGAGACTCTCCTTGAACAGGCCTGCATGAACCACCACAAGTGACTCTCCTAATCGAGGTTCTGCTCAACACTGGAGGGCCTTTTCTCCTTTAATGGAGAGGGAGAGGGGGGAGAAAAATTTGCCCTGTCAAAGCCACACAAGGGAATTCTCTTAAAATAAACAGCTGAACTTAACCGCAGGCTTTTCCTTCCCTGGACATATTTTAAATGTATAGAATGTTAGATGGCTGTTAGAAAAATGACAAGTGTCTGTTTTCATTAAACTCCCCAAGTGCATGGATCTAATTGACAGCCTTCCTGAGACATGGAGTAACTTCCAGCATCGGGGTTTCCATAGCAACATGTCCCCACTGCTCAAGCTCATAGTCGTCTTTCGTAAGACCCACACTTGAGACACCCTGGTAAGTTATCCAGGAATTTCACCAACCTGAAGGCTAACAAATCCAATTTTCCAAGCAGGTAAAATTTTCTGCTCAGAGGGCTAAGCTTCTACTTCAGATCTCTAAGAATTCTTTGTTCAATTATATGCAGTTTTATTTTTTTCTTCCAGTTTGGCTCTGTAGCATGCATATTGTCCATTTTAAGGCTGTAAGTCTTAAACTGTCTGGTAACCTCTCTTTCACCTCTTTTGGAAGGAGAGACACAGCACCCAAACTTGTCACCCTTCTTTGGGAAATAATGCATGCCACCTTACTCATCCAAATCATAGATAAATTCCAGGTTCATAGAACCCTGGTATGAAGGGAGCAAGGCACAGAGGAAGGGCTTCCACATAAGCCCTGGGACACCCAGGCTGGAGGAGCTGAGTTACAACCCACTCTCCTTCGATGTTTCCATTTGCAGCACCACATCACCCCAGAACAGTTTCTATTTCTAATACTAAAAGAAAGTATGCCAACCTGACAGAACGAACAACACTTTGTGTACGTTATTTCATTGAATCCCCAGAGCCTGATGACACGGTTCTTATTCATTCTGATTTATATTGAGCAAAACCAAGGCTAAGTGCCATGCTCAGGACCACGGTGCTTGTAAATGGCAAAATGGCAAAGCCAGGATTTTGAGCTCGTGTGCCCCAGCTCCCTGCACTGTGCTGGACAACAGAGAGAAATACACAGACTGGAAATGCCCTGACCTTCCCAAACGGGAAGGTCTGAGGAACACAGAAACGTGGGTTCTGCTGTAAAAGCCATTCAATTAGAAGATTTTTCTCACAAATTGCATCCTGTATAAGGCACATTGGCATTTAAACATCAATCGTCCCTTAAATGTGTATGTCGCCACCTTCTGGGCTATTGCACACACAGGATCCACATCTCTGTCCAGTAAGAAAGGACAGCCACACTGGTTGTTGATGACTTGTACGTAATGCTCTGGGTTCAGACAAGATAACTTGGATGTATTCTAATCGATTTTTATCAGTTAATTGAATCAGTCACTGCTCATTTACCTGGGCACCTCTGATGCTGTCTACAAACAGCCCTTCACAATCAAGATCTTCCAGATATTAGATTCGTGACTTAACAGCTTCCTTCAAACCCACCCACGATGGGAAAATATAGGTCTTGTATTATCATATGGGGAAAACAAACAAATAATAAAAACTTGCAGTGCACAAGGACAAATTTAGGACTTACACAATTTCATTGCTCTTAATTGAAATATTGTGTCACAAAGTCTTTGTGTTCATTTGTCTAATGAAGGAGGATTTCAAAATATTAGAGAATTACTATATGTAAGGATGAATTCAGGGACTAAGTGAATCAGGGAGATCCTCTAGTAATTACTGAGCAACTGGTCCTTCAGAATGAGGGTGCCAATCAAAGGACTTCTGATCATCATGACAGCTCAACACCTTCCCTTGTATTTCACACATAACAGACAGTGATGAAGTTAAAGGCAATAGGGCAGTAGACACAGAGATTAGTGTCCAACACTATGAAATATGACAGTTCAATATAGCAGAGAAAGTTTTTTTAAAAGAAAGAAATAAATAAAATAAAGAAACAAACCAGAAGATTATTCCCCTCTCTCTTGGGAAAAATGATTATGCCCAGGCATTCTTCCAGAAATCCTATCCAATTCTGCCCTCCCCAGCTAAATCAGCTAGTCAGGAACATACTGTGGAGTGTGCTTTCTCTGCTTGGAGATCCCAGCCACGCAGCTGTAACTAAAGAGAAAGAAGTGTGGAAAGAAAAAGTACTTGCCAACTTAAAGCAGGAAAGCAAATCGAATTCACTCATTATTCATTGTTTCTACAAATATTTGTTCAGTTTTTACTTTGGGCCAGTCACTAGGGAAAGTGTAACAAATAAAATATTCCCATGGAGCATAGACCAACATAACAAATCAGAAAAATATCTGTGTCACATGGTCATAAGAAGTGGTAGAAAACAATAAAGATCAAAGATGTTTTAATAAGAGGCTATGAAGTACTGCTTGATGAGGGAACATTTAATCAGAGACTTGAAGTGAGGAAGCCAGTCTTGGTGATACACAAAAGAAAAAGTGATAGGACAGAAGGCAGAACCCATGCAGAGGCCCTGAGATGCTATCCTGCTGGGCATTGCTCCAGCTAAGCAAGGGAAAAGGATCTGAGGAAATGATCAAGTGATGTAGATCGGGATCTCTAGCAAGAAGATTCTGAGAATGAAAATGCTGTGCAGAAAGTTTGCTTAGGCTAAACTCTTAGGATCAAGCCTTGGAAAAGGAAAGGGGAAAAATCAGGGTTGAACAAAAGGAGAAGCTAGACCAGGACCTAGTCTCAATCAGACTAAGGCACACCTCAAGGAGCCCTCAAATCAAAGTGACCCTTCAGCATTCTCTTGCAGCAAGTAGGATAGGCTCTATGCCCATTCACACACCAGTCATGGGTTTCAAGCTGCCCCAGGAAAGGAGCACAGACTTGGGAGAAGCAAGTAGCTTTCTCCATCAGTGGGCAATACCCAGAGGTGGACTAAAAGCTAAATGAACAGGATAGAGTGGTGGCTCGGTGGTTACGGTGCTTGCCCGGCATCCACAGGTACGTGAGTTCAAACCCCAGCACCCATGTACACAATTAAGTGTCTGAGGAATGAAGGTCACATGAAAAAAATATAAAAATTGCTTCTCTCTCTCACTCTCTCACTGTCCCCTCTTTCAAAAATAAAAAAAAAGCTAAATGAGCACTTCCTTCAGATCTGAAGGAAATTTGGACAACACATCACAGCATCCTTTGTATAAAGGTGAAAGGGCCAAGGGATACATACAGATCTAGATTTTTTTCAAAGACATTAAAATTGGGCTTGTCATGTATACTTACTGGAGGATTTAAGGAGACACACACTAAGCCTTTTGTGCCTACAGGTTCTTCATCTATAGATTCAACCAATCTCAGTTCAAAATTATTTTGGACAAATACTGTGTCTCTACTGAACATGGACAGTATAACAACTATTTATACTGCATTTACATTGCATTAGATATTCTAAGTAACATAGAGATGGTTTAAGTATTTTAAGTATAAGGGAGGATGTGTGTGGGTTATATGCACATACTACACATTTTATATAAAGGACTTGAGCGTCAGAGATTTTGATATCCATGGGAAGTTCAGCAATTAATTCCCAGTGGATACCCAGAGAAAACTTTATTTTCAAGGGATCATTCTAGCTATTTGAGAACAAACTCCTGAGGCCAGGAATGGATATACACAGAAGGTTAAAAATGACATCATTGGTACCAAACATAAACAAAACAAAAGTTGCATGAGAGAAAGAAAATACATATTCAATAAGGTCAGCAAAGTCACCAAGGTATTGTTTGGGAGCTCCCACTAGTATCGTAAAAAAAGGATGGAAAGGAAAAGTAGAGATCAGATCTATCTAGACAAAGAACAAATAAGAATAAGGGTTGACCATTCATATCTGGAAAAACACAAAAACAAGGAAGCTCTTTGAGGCACATGAATCAGAGATTCAAACAAACTTCTTAGTATGTTTGGGGCAAGAAAAATACAGAGGTTTAGAGTCTCTTTGATGGCTCTCAGGACAGCTTGAAAGGTATAACATGGTGCTGCTCAAGAAAGGTGAAATTCTTCGGGGAACTTATGAAAGAGGATGGAGCACCCTTATGTTGAAGGCAATGTTTCTAGACTTAGAATGCATCATAAAACCAGCTGGGGAGATGATTAAAACACAGAGGCCCAGGCACAGTGACACAGGATAGGCCCTGGGCTTTTGAGTGCCCACAAAGTTTCCTAAGTAAGACTGGCACCCATCAGAGCTAGAGAAGTGCTGGTTAGCCCCGGGGGGGGGGGGGGTTCCCCGTTGGCCTCCCTCAGAAAGTGCCACTCAAAGAGCATCATTCTCTTCTTGTTCCCCAAAGTCAGTGTCTGTTAATTATAGGTATTACCTGCAATGATTCTGCATGCTATCTGTAGATAGATTCCTTAATGGAACATTCTAGAAGTCCAAACTGGGAATCTTCCTGGTGATAGGAATAGACTAGAGAAATACTTTCATATATATTCTCCATATATATGTATATGGCGATACCAGGAGAGATTATTATAAAGATTTGGCTCACATGATTATGAAGGTTGAGAGTTTCCATGGTCTTTGCAAGTGACAGATCCAGGGAAACTA
Source organism: Aplodontia rufa (assembly GCA_004027875.1). Taxonomy (NCBI): domain Eukaryota; kingdom Metazoa; phylum Chordata; class Mammalia; order Rodentia; family Aplodontiidae; genus Aplodontia; species Aplodontia rufa. The sequence continues at coordinate 28,983 of PVKS010018753.1, read as the reverse complement.
GTGCTATGGTACTAGAGTTTCAAGGTCCAAGAACTGGAGAGCTAGCTGATGGTCTGTTGATGTAGATGTCAATCTGCAGCTTGAAGACTGAGAATCAGGAACGTCAAGTGCAGGAGACAACATGCCACAGTTCAAGCATCTAACCTTCCTAGGCCCTTTTGCTCTATTGATGCCCTCAGTGGATTGGATGGTGGCCTCCTCACTAGGGAGAGACATCTACTTTATATAGTTTGCCAATTCAAATGCTAACATTTTCCACAAACACCCTTACATAAAATCTCAAAAATAATGTTTGACTAGATATCCAGGTACACCATTGGCCCAGTCAGGTTAACATAAAATTAACTATCATAGAGGGACACAAAACTTTCCAAGTGATCTAATTTAATTTTCAGAAATTTTGAGAGAAAAAGATGTGACCCAATGTCTTTACTGCTAAGTCGAGCTAGTGTTGATAAGTAAATTTTGCAGAGAGGCAAGCTTTCACATAAAACCTCAGAAATATGTCAACCAATTATCTAAAAGGTTAAGGGCTGAATTAGAGCTATGTTGCCTTGGAGACTATTTTGATAAGCAGGTAAAGAAACTATCCAATAGAAACTAAATCCAGATGAACATAAGCAGAAGACTAGGAATTTTGTTCCTACTGTAGTTAATTAGTCTAACTAAACTAATCTTGAGACAAAATATATCATGCAAGAAAATATTGAACAATTTAACTCTCTGGCTGAATTAATAAAGAATGAGAAAGGAAAAAGAGTCCCAGAAAAAAATCTAAATAACAAGAAGTACTCATATTCAACAAAAGGGAGTTTTAAATTATTGTATTTTATCATACCTGAAGGATTATATAAGAATATTCATTAATGCCCTCAAATAATCACTCTAATCATTAAAAACAAGAATATTTGGAATATTTGTGTTTCATTCTTTACTAAGAAAAAATTAAAAATATGTTACACACAACAAAAGATAGACTAGAGGAAAGAATAAAAGTTGAGAGGATGTGAGTGGTTTGGGATGAAGCAATTTACATCATGTGTCAAGAAAAGGAATCACATAGTTGGGGACAGTTTGTGGTCCAGAATGAACAACATCTGAACAAATACAAAACACAAAGACAAACCCAGCAATAGCAGCTGAAGATACAGGAACACAGCATTAACTACGTAACAGTCGAACCTGCAGTACCCCTAATTGAGATTCCTGCTTCTGTAGGCAATAACCCCATCACCTCAAATATTCTAAGATCCTTCAGTATGCTGGTAAGAACTTGGTTAATGGGTTGTTTTTTTTTTAAGGAACAATATAAGACCCAGAAGAAAGGCAAGGGATCAGGGAATGGGAGGAGGGCAGTAGAGGGATGTGAGGGGGTGGGATATTGAACAAATTGTATTGCTGATTTGTGTGCATTTAGGAATATGTGGCAACTAATCACAATATTATGTAAAATTATGATGTACTAATAAAATAAATTTTAAAAAAGAACTTGGTTATGACCATATATAGAATGCTTTAAACCAAATCTGTCCAATGGATTCTTTACCCAGACTTGACCATATGTCCCTAAAGTCCACATGTTGATTAGCATAGGAATTGGGATTGCAACCCAGCCAATCTTAGGATAAGGTCATACTTTTAAAAAGAGAGGAGGGAGCTAAGAAGAGAGAAATAGAAAGTCAGTTTTTATTTACTCTTTCAACTGTTTATTGTTTTTCTGACACTTAGCTGTGTATGTGGTATGGGGGTTCAATGAACCCAGGTCCTCACTCATGCCAGGCAAGCACTCTATCTCTGAGCTACCACTCCAGCCCTAAACTCACACTTTCAACTTTCATGCTGTATTGCATAAAAAAAGAATGAACACAATAAAGAGAGCTCTGGTTTGAATATTGTGCTAATTGGCTTTTCATTAATGTAATGAAATACCTGAAATAAATAACTTATAAGAAGACAAGGTTTATTTTGGCTGATGGTTTGTCAGTTCTGGTCCAAGGTCAGTTGGCTTCATTACTGTAGGGCCTGTGGTAAGGTCCAGCATCATGGAAGAAGCATGTGGTACAGCAGAGCTGCTTGCCTCATGGCGACTGGGAAATAAGAGAAAGGATGGGCCAGGGTCCTAATATCTCCTTCAAGAGCAAATCTGCAGTGATCTAACCTCCTTCCACTAGACCTCACCTCCATGATCCACTCCTTCCCAATAGTGCCACAGGTTGGTGATCAAGCCTTTAACACACAGGCCTTTAGGGGACATTCAAGATCTGAATTATAGCAAATGCGTCTTCCAAAAGTTCATGTGTTAGAAAATTAATGTCTCAATTCATAGATTAGAAATATTTGAAAGTGAAACCTTTGGGAGAAGAGGAGAAAGACTTGAGCTGGCACACTTATCCTGTCTTATCATATGATGTGATGCCTTCTGCCATATTACTACGCAGCAAGAAGGACTCCACGAGATGCCAAGCACATGCTGGCACCATGCCCTTGGGCCTCCAAACTGTGAGCTAAATAAACCTTTATTATTTATAAATTAACTGACCTAGGGTATTTTTTATGGCAATAGAAAATGGACTTAGACAAATAGTAACTATAAAGGTATAAAATAAATAAAATAAATCTTAAAATAATAAAACCAAGTGGATCTTGGCAAAGAAGACCTTATTTATTAAATTAGACAATTAAATGATTTTGCAACATAAAAAATATAAAAGCAAAAATGATTGTGATAAGCATTCCACTTAAAAATCTTAGGAGAAAACAATATCATATAATAACATAAGCAAAAATAGACAAACCAAATAGTAAAATTAATAAATATACAATCTTCTCTGACCATAAAAAAAGACAAACTCATGCTGAAACTCATCAAGGCAAGAGACGAAAGATATAAATCAATAAAATTAGAAAGGAGGGAGATGTAGAAAGCTATATGCAAGATATTGTTTTAAATTATAAGTAAATACCCCACATATTTGTAATATAATGCCATAGGAAAAACTCAATGGAAAGAGTAATTTCATATAAGACCATAAAATTAAAAAAAAATTGACATAAGAAATAGAAATCTAAACAAGCTAAAAAATGATAACTAAATTGGAAAAGTTTTTAGGACATTCCTCAAAGGAAGGTTTCATTTCCTCTGTTTTGTACACTGACTTTTTGTTTTTGTTTCTGGCACTCCTCTGAGTGACAGGGAAACTCAGCCAACATCTTCACTAGGGAGAATATTAGGCTTGCTTCCTACATAAACTGAAAGACTGTGGAAGGAAATGGGATCACAGGTTTCCTCCAGTCAATGAATACTCTATTAACAAGCTAGATAAAGAAAAAGAGCTAAGGAGACACCAGCAAACAGGCACGAGAAAGCCCCTGCACCCATCCAGCTCGTCATTCAGGGTGCACTGAGGACACTGCTAGTAAGCCTTCTCCATTGCTCAGAACTGTGATTAGTCCCAAAGCAGATGAAGAGGCTGGGATCAGAGTAGCCAATGAGTCACAAAAGAATCTACGTAATCTCCCTTCCCCTTAATGGCCATTACAATTACTCCAGGTCAACTGTGGTCCAAAAACAGAAAATGAAAAAATCTCAGAAACAAACTTGTGTTAAGTTCAACTAGTGTTAAGTTGCAAGTCATTCAGAGTAGCATGATGAAATCTCAAACCAACCCATTCCAGATGTGAATAATCCTTTGCCCAGCATATCCAAACTATATAAGTTACCCACCCTTCGTTGCTTGGTTTAGGTACAGTGTGGTATTATCCATGTTTAAGGCATTCACTGGGGCCTGGATTGTATCCCCTGGGAATGGAGGGAACTGCTATAGTCCTTCAAACTTGTAGAACAAGATCAATCATGGTAGTTAAGGTGGCTCAGTGTTCCCAAGACAAGGTACTACAATGGGTGTTCAACCTGCTATGCTGCCTCCCCTTGGATTTCTAAAACCTCTTTAAGACTTTATAAATATAGAAACCTAAGTGCCCAGCAAAAGGACATTAGGAGCTACCTGGGATTTTGAGCTCAAGGTCTTACAGTAATTGGGCAGGGAGGTAGATACTAGCAAGACTGCTGGAATCTGCCCAACCTGAGTCTGTAAAAAGGAGGCCACAAGAATCAGCAGGAAGAAACTTGGGCAGCAGGAAATGATTCTTTTCAGCTGCAACAGCTCTAAAAAAATCAAGACTAGAACCCAAACCAAATTCTTGGTTAAAGTTCTAAGTCATAGACAACACAAAGTTTTTTTCAAGGATTTTAGAAAAATTGTGTACTCTTTGGAAATGCAGGGGCAATAGGTCCTGGGCTCAGCTTTTAGTGAGACTGTCCATAACCACACTGGTTCTGGTGAAGAAGCTGCTTCAGGAACCCACAACCATGTTGCCTCAGATTCCACTCCCATAACAAAGTGGGTGCCCCAGATCTTGCTGGTCCTGTAATGGGTCACATCTTTCTGGTGGAATCTAAGTCAGATGCCTACACTCCAACAACAACATGATGTGGTGCTTATTGTTTTTAGATTTTTAATGGGGAGGCAAGATTTACAAAATGGTAATTGGGAGAATGAAGTACAAAAGATTTAGAACATCTATGAATAATAACCAATGGCATTTCTTTAGATCTGAGCAAGTTGCCTCAGTCTCCTATACTCTAAAATGGAAATGTGTAGTCATAATTTCTTTAAGGTGATGTGAGAATTAAATAAGAAAAAGTACATACATAGCATAGACTGGCATATAATTCTCCTTAAGTGTCAACTCTTGAAGATACCTGCCTAAATATATAGGTAAGACCATTAGTTATTCATCCTGTATATGTTCCTATCTCAAAGACACTGAATAAAAAGTGCAGCCTCATATACCATTCTGGCATAGGATCAAATAATTATCCAAATATTTGCAACAAGTCTGTCTAGAAAGTTAAAATATCCAACTGGTGGCCCAAGAAAACAACCAAAAAGGAGTTAGAAGCCAGAACACAGTTTGCTGACAAGATGCTCCATTTTAACTAATATCTGGTTAAGCCACAGGAGCAGGCACTGTGGAAACAAGGACAAGGTCAAAGCATTCACCTACGGCTGAGTGTGTCCATGTGGCAAGCACCATGAGGGAGCTTTTTCTAACATAATTGCATTTACTTGGCACACCGGTCATGTGGATGGGCATAACAGTCACCTCTAGGATTCCATGGAGGATTGGTTCCAAGGCCCCCACAGATACCAAAATCTTTGTATACTCAAGGCTCTTATACAATATAAAATAATTTTATAGAACATTTAATTGACTTACTCATTTATTTATTTTTTTGTACTGGGGATCAAACCCAGGATACCACACATGGAAGACAAGTCCTTTACCACTACACTATTTCCCCAACCACTTTCCTTATACTTTCAATCTTCTCTACATTTACTTAGAAGACTTAATACAATGTAATATTGTGAAAATAATTGTTACACTGTGTTATTTGGGGGAATAATGAAAGAGGTCCATACAGTTTGAGTACAGATGCAATTTTTTTCCTGCATTTTTTTCAATCTGAGGTCGGTTGAATCTGGATAAGCAGCAAAAGCATATAGAAGTCAATTATATCAGTTCTCCCTTTTACAGATTAAAAAGCTAAAACTGAGCGTATTCCAGGATTTTCCCCAAATTAATTAGAATCTAAATCAAACTGCTGTCTGTCTGACTCCAAATCCTTGGTCTTCCTCCTGTTCAAAAAGCCTTTCTATCCTGGGCTGCTTGCCAACCTAATTAATGCCTCTCTGTGGTTTGATGGTCCTACATTCAACTTCATATTCCACTATAGTTTACAGGGCTCATGTGCCAGTCCATTCCTTCCGCTCCCACTTCTTAAAAACCCTGCCATCACTATCCTCCCTGGCTTTACTTCTTTGATGTCTGAGCATCTCACAGTAGGCCAGCCCCTTTCTCGTCTTTGACCTCCATGATCCTTCTTTTCTGAATTCTATAAGGACTTTACTAACTACTTTCAGCTTAGACCTAGCATAGCCCATCACTGGGATTTGACAATTGAAAAAAAAATGGATAGATTAAAACACAAGAAGGACAAAGTATCTTATGTCCTCCTGATTTCAGGGCATCTCTGTGTGAAATAGTTGAGGGCGAGTGGAACCTGTTGGTGAATTTCCAAATTCAATCACTCCCCCACCAGGCAAATGCTTAGTGCTTATTCTCCTTGTGATTTCCAGCTTATTAGGACTGCTGTGATAGCAGTCTGTGCTTTAGATCATTAGCTACTTGCTCCTTAAGCGGAATCCGTTAGCTAAATATAACCAGAAGCTTTGGTAGTTTGCACTAATTGTGTTGAGTTGCTTTGTTAAGGTAAATAACAGAAGAAACTACCAGTGTACACATATAAAGGCCATAATTTTCTTGTTTGACCCAGACAGTAAGCACTTTAGGCATTGTGTAGCAGGCTTATTCAGTTGTCAGCTAAATGGGATGACTGGTCATGGGGTCCTGCTCCAATGAGAAGCACTCAGCTGGACAACATTCAATCACACCCTCCCTCCTGCTAAGACATAAGGAGCTGAGGTTCCTGAGTGCATGATTTCAAGTTGGGAATATAGCCACACGCCTGTCTTGGGAGGAAGCCAGGCAATAGGAGACTGGTCCGATTGTCACAGCTCTACCATGAACTGGGATAGATCCATAGAAAATGAAAGGGATATGTATCATCATCCCTCCACTGTTCCAAATTCTCTATGAAGGGAATCAATTGAGAACTGCCTGAGACAGCTCTCTCCTCTCAGATACTGCAACTCCCTACCAGACTGGTGGTTTTCCAATTCACTTTGAACAGGAAATCATGGTGTGCCACAGAATCAAAAATGGAAGAGCAAACTGTAAGGAGACAAATTGCACAGGTTAAGATGTGGATGGCTTTTTTTCTCTAACTTTCCATTTTGGCACCCAGTCAATTCCACATAGTTTAAAAATTGCACTTGTTTCAATAGTTTCCATGAAAAGAGAAGAGCTGATTTCAACTTTTCTCAAGCTTACACAGAAGTTAAAACCCAGTAACACTATGTAGCTTGCAAGTATTTTGTTGAACATGTTGTTTTGCTAGACTCATGTCTGGAATATACATGTTTTTTTCAGAAAGCCATGTAATTATCTGGTTTATGTTCAATCACAATGCAATCAGCTTTATCTTGTATTACTTGCACCTGTTTAGAATCAATTACATTCTCAGTCTGTCCCTGAAGAACAGAATCCTGTGGGAATAGTAACAATCCCTGCATCTTCCTCAGATCCTCCTGTCCATCCAGTGTATAGAAATGTTTCTTGCTTCCTGGAACTTCCACCTTTCTTGAATATACAGACCATCCCTCCCCCAACTGCCACAGATTGACCCACAATTGCTGAATAATTCCTCTTTCCAAAGCTGTGATAGGTGTGGGGGATACTGTGAGGCACTTTCAGGTTGAAGAGTGATTTTCAATGGACAAAAGACAAGTTAGAAAATTACAACCCATATCCCTACTAGAGGCCAGCATTGTGCTTAATTCTAAAACAGAGATCCAAACACTTCACTCTTAGCAACAACCAACAAATTACTGTTGACTTTTACTAGATCTGATAATGGTTTGTCATTATGTAAGAAAAGGTATGTATATTTTAGGGATATAACAAAGAAAATAGAGGTAAAGCGATGAGATATTTGGAATTTGCTTTAAACAGTTTATTCACAACATAAAGAAGGAAAAAGGATACATGAAGCAACATCTCCATAATTGTTGGATCTTGGTGATTTTTATGCAAAGAGTTTCAATTTTTTAATTTCTCTTTTAAATTGAAAATTGAACACTTTACTTTCAACTACTGCATGTATATACATCAACAATTCTTAGAAAGGTTAATATCTCCTTTAGAGATGAAACAATCTGAAAGGCACAAGGGTAGAACTCCCTTGTGAAATGTTTGTGAAAATTTGTACATGTTGCAAATGCAGATGCTTGGGGGTGGTGACTAGCATGTCAGACAACTAGCATGTGGTGAAGAGACCAATGTGCTAAAGTAACATTTCCCTAAAGCTCTTCTGTACAACAGCATGGTAGTGACAAGTGCCAGGCAAGAAATAGCTCCACTGTCATGTACACTTAGGGAACAGCCACATACATGGGGTTGCTGCTCAGCCACTCATCTCATCCATTAGCACTATATAGGCTCTGAATCCTGCAGGGACAAAGACACAATACCTTGCTGCCTTCTGACTCTGTTAGTTTGAGAGGGTAGGGAAAGATCCAAGCATAGGAAAAGGAACTGAATGCACATCTACCCTTAAGGGCATGTATCTGCCAGGCATTGTGCTAAGTGATTTCCATACTATTTGCAAGAGACTCACCCATTATGCATTCTCAGGGCACTCTGTACTTCCTCAACTGTATCTTTCCTGTCGTATTGCAAACCTGTTTGGGCAAAGACAGGGTCATCATTTGTTTATCAGTGATACTTACCACTGGCATCCCTTTTACTTCACATGCCTCTTAACAAATTGTAGGGACCTGATAAATATTTGTTGGATAAACATATGTGTTATCTCACTTATTCCTTAGAGGTGTGATAAGAGATATTGCTCTCCCACCTTTACACTTGAAGGCCAGAGACTCATGGAGATGAAATAACTTTTTCAACTTTTTCAAACTAGGAAGTGGCATATCTGTCATTCATGGTTAGTCTTGTTGACTTAAAATTCTTATATGCCTTCACCAATGAAGACTGTGAAATAAAACTGCAGCATTTCTAAGGAACATAGTACAGAAAGGAGGAAACAATCACTTGACAGTGGAGAAATTTGCAGACACCTTCCTAACCAAAGTTAACATTACTAATAATAAAATAAATCTACATTACATGCTACCTTGTGACATGTGATAAGAAGGGTACTTCACCTCTGTGGTATAATCGTCTGAATCCACACTCTGCTCTAATCATGAAAAACTACCAGAAAAACCTGCATTGATATGTATTCTATGAAAGACCAGTATTCTTAAAAACTGCCATGATCACAAAATCAAAAGATGAAGAACTTTCATTGGTTGGGGATGAATAAAAAACATAACCACTAACTCCAATACAGTGTGCTGGATTGGATTGTGGAACAGAAAAAGAACTTCACTGGAAAAACTGGGGACATCTGAATAAATATGAAGTTTAATTAACAGAATTGCTCCACTGTTAATTTCTTAATTTTAGAATTTATATCAGGTTTACATAACATTTTAACATTTGAGAAAGCAGAATAAAGAAACCTATATTATGGGCACTGCAACAAATTACCACAAATTCCTGACCAGTGATACAAACATATTATATCTTATAGTTACAGAAATCAGAAGTGTCAGCAGGCTACAATCAAGATGTACACAGAGATGCTCTAAGGAAGGCTCTAAGGGAGAATATTTTTCTTTGCCTTTTAGAAAATTGTGGTGAAAAAAATTTTTTAAATAATGAACAAAATGAAAAAAACAAAAAACGAAAGAAAATTGTGGTGAAACGTACATAACATGAAAATTATCATTTAAACCAGTTTAGGTGCACAAAACACTAGGTACATTCAACATTATTAGGCAATCAGCACCACCACCCATCTCCAGAGCTTTTGCATCTTCCCAGTTTGAATCTTTGCACCCATTAATGCATTTCTTTTCCTTTTCTAGCTCCTATAGTCTGCCCACATTTTTGGCTCATGATCCACTTCCATCTTCAAAGATAGCAGCAAAAAATCAATTCTCTTTCATTCTCCAACCTCCTTCTTTCTCTTATAAATACCCCTGTGCTTACATTGGGCAGATACGAAAAAGAAGACAAAAAAGGATAACAATACTTTCCCCACTTCAAGAACTTTAATTCCTTAATTCAAGTGTGTGAGGGGAATAATACTGACCAAATTATTTTGTTAGATTGTGGGCATGTATGAATATGTAAAAACAAATTCTATCAATATGCACAACTATAATGCACCAATAAAATATGTGGGGAAAAGAACCTTAATTCAAACATAATTACAAATCTCTTTTGATATGTAAGGTGCTATATTCACAAGTTCTAGGGATTAGGACATGGACATATTGGATGAGAGATATTATTGTTTCACGGTTACATAGGATTCCTGGGTATTAGGTTTGCAACTTTTTGGCAAGTCTAAAGCTATTTCAAAATAAAATGTTATAAAATAAACTAATAACTAATAGTTATCAGACAGACATTGCTTTAAAATCATGGATTCATAGATTTTCAGGGTTGAATGGGAGCTGTTAAAGATAATCCTCTCATTCTTCTTCTTTTTAAGAGAGAGGGATAGTGAGAGAGAAAGAGAGAATCAATTTTATTTAGTGTTTCATGTGGCTTTTGTTGCTCTGACACTTCGTTGCGCACGTGGTGCTGGAATTTGAACGTGTGTCCTTGTGCATGCCAGGCAAGCACCATAACTGCCAAGCCACCAGAACAGCCTGATAATCTTATTGATTGACCAAATTTTACAGGTTCTTAAGAATTCTCATCTGAAGAGAAATGGGTAGAGTTATCTGAAAAATGATCCCTGAAAATATTTCTGGAAAACACTTGGCATTGAGCTAGCCGAGACCAAGAGCTGTTTCAGCACTCCAGTGGTCACAGTTTGATCTGAACGTAATTGTCGATGGGGTCTGATTGCTATCTCCTTAATGTTGGAAGATCTGCATTCCCACAGGCTCTCACTGTTTCCAGATATGTATTCCAACACTGCCCTAAATAACAGTATCAGATCTCAGATTTTGTGACACTGGAGCCAAAACATCTTTCTTCCGCTAACAAGGTTGCTATGGAAGTGGATAAAGGGTTAGTAACAAGAAGTCGGTGACTCTGCTGGAGTTCCTCCCCTACAGCACAGTCACAATGTATCCCAAACAATTTGTTTAGTGGGTATACAGTTCAGACTGGGAAAATGAAAAAACTCTGGACACAGATGGTGGTGGTGGTTGCACATTATTATAAATGTACTAAGTACACTGTACAAATAAAAATGTTTAAAATGGGAAATTTTATGTTATGCACAGTTCACAACATTTTTTAAATGTCTCTCCCTGAAAGTTGCCCTAGAGATTCCAGACAAAGAACCTTATTTTGTAGATCTTTGTTCTTATGCCTCTTTCTTAACTAAAACAACATGACCTTGTGAAATTTACTCTCAATAATCTCAACTCCTAAACATCATAAGAAAGAGGTTACTGTGGAGAGAAGTTTATACTTGTCCACTACTTATATCATTCACCCATTTGCCAGTGACAGAGAAAGGAAATGGTTCAGTATTTATATTTTTTTTTCTTCTGACTCAGGTGCTACCATTAGAAGACCACCACTGCTGAAGACTCTGAAAGGGTACTAGGTGGCATCTTACACACTAAGATGAATAAAGTTCCAATAAAAGTGACAATTTTAGGAAATGTATGAAACTTTTCTCACCTAGTGGTATTCATTTTATGACCTGCACCTGGTCCAAAATGAATTAAATGCTTTCTTGGCAAAATTATATGCCTGAATAAATGGCTTTTCACTGAAAAGAGTAAATAGAAAAAGCAAAGAGTGGGGTAAGATAGGGCAGGGTACATAAAGACCTAGGTAGACTCTGAAAAGCAAGAGAACCAGAGGAAGAGCGATGTTCAAAAATAATAATCTTTGGAGGAGAAAAGAATAGCTTTTAAAAAAATCATCTGTTTTGGGCTAGAGCAATGACTCAGCAGAAGAATGCTTACCTGGCATACATGAGGTCCTGGCTTCAAACACCAGCACCACATACACAACTAAATGTTGGAAAAACTAAAACCAGATGAAAAATAAATAAAATTGACTCTCTTTCTCTTTAAAAAAAATTGTTTTAGCTTGGCATGTTGACACACACCTATAATCCCAGCAGCATAGGAAGCTGAGGTAAGGGAATCACAAGTTGAAAACTGGTCTTAGTAACTTAGCAAGGCCCTAAGCAACTTAGAGAGTCCCTGTCTCAAAAATTTTTAAAAAATATAAGGACTTGGGATGTGTGGCTCAGCAGTTAGCTGTCTTGGATTCAATCTTTGGTACCTAAAAAAAATCTGTTTTATATGCTAAAAAAAAAAATCCCAAAATTATGGTCTTTAACAAATAACAACATGAACTGGAGTAGTAGCTCAGGGGTTACAGTGTTTGCCTGGCATGTGCTAGTACACAAGTTCAAACCCCAGCACTACGTATACAGCCAAGTGTCGGAGCAAGGAAAGCCACACAAAAAACTAAATAAATATTACTTCTCTCTTTATTTCTCTTTCTCTCACTGTCCCCTCTTTCTTTAAAAAAAAATAACAACAAATGTCCATAAAAAAACATAAAGATCCACCTTGTACCTGAGAGATTCATTAGTAACATGAATAAAGAAGAGTGTTCAAAACTAAGAAATTATCTTCAATGATCCCAAAATTAATTTTTTTTTACTTTAAGGAATATAGAAATGAGATGAAATTGGATTGACAGAGAAACAAGAGTAGTACAGTGATGTTCAACTGGCCAAAGCAACAGATATAAGCAAAGTTTGTTCTAACATAACCCAGGAGAGGTTAAGCAAACACACACACACACACTGTAAAGGCCAGGGTGCTACCTAGGTATTTGACTTAAAACCTGGATCTTGCCCAGCTGCAAAGTTAATTCTTTCCCAATATACTCTCCCTCAAAAAACAGAGCTTCTGGAATCAGAGACCTTTGACCTAATCCCTAAATTCAGTGAAGCACTCTTAAAGTAGTTAATGTACAAGAGAATATCTCCTAATACATGTGTGGTGATCTCTGAAAGAGAAGCCATACAGTGAAGCCACTCCAGAGCTCTCCAGTAGATGCGGAAAAGGAAAGGAAATGCTTTGGAATAAAATTCCCCTCCAATCGGCCCAACAGCTCCTCTACTCCCCAAGCCCAACTAGGTAGCCATCTGCACAATTTTCTTTCCCACCCACATAGAACCCTCTGTTGGTGCTTCCATGAAAAAAAAAAATGCTTGCTGGAAAACCAGGCACACCTTCACTCACAAGTACACAACAACTTCCGTGTCTGGCAATGCAGTCTCTGGAGATAAGGCAAATGGGTTTATTTATTTGGGGAAAGTGGTAGAGACTTGGTGAAATGGATTGAGGAAATCCAGAATTCCATTTTAGACATGCTATTGTGGGTAAAACAGCAAGGAACAAACATCAGCTCTGTTAAAAACACACCTGTTTTAAACTCTCCTCTCAAATCAAAATCTCTGATTGGATTGAACACAAAATATAAATATATGCTGCTTTTATAAAACACCACCAAAACCAAATGAGACTGAAACATTAGAATTAAAAGGTTACTCAAGGTTATAGTGACTGTCCACAAATGAATATAACTCAGGTGGAGCCATTTCAGTCTCAAAGTAGAACCCAAAGCAAAATGCATTAGGAAGAGAAAAGGTTACTTTTCATAGACGGAAAATAAAACCCATAATGAAAACCTAAAAATCATGAACCTTTAGAAATAAATTGCATAGTATCAAAGTGTAAAGAGAAAACCATCAGGAATACAGGAGAAACCTGACAGTACCTATTACAGTAGAAGGCTCTTAGTAGTATGAAATGTCACAGATAAATTAAGCAAGCCAAAGTAAACACATAAGGAAGTATATAAACAAGCAAGTAAATAAATAAGGACTTGGAGGTTTTAAACAATATAATGAGCATACACAGGAGATGTATATGGCATACACTTTGTTTTTTATTTATTTTTTATTAGTGCATTATAGTTGTACTTAATAATGGGATTTGTTGTCACAAATTCATAGATGCACACAATACAACAATACAATTTGGTCAATATCCCCCCCTGCACCCCTCTATCACCCTCCTCCAATCCTCCAATCCCTTGACTCTCTTCTGGATCCTATAATTTTCCTAAAATACCCAAGTACAGTGACATAATTCTTATAACTATAAAGAACATTTCTTCTATATGTGATGATAGTGTATACTGTGACATAAATGCTAGGAATGTACCTTGCTTTATCTCAGTTCCAACATTTCCCCTTCTCCTCCCTTCCTATCATCCCTTGTTATTCTTCAATATATTTGACAACAGGATTAAACATTTATGTTTTTGTAAAGGAATGCAGTATAGCTTGTTTAAATATCTTATGCAGTATCTTGCAACTGTATCTCATAAATATTAACATATTGTATTTTTGTTCTATGGTTCTAATCCATGAGTTTATCGAGCCACAAACCTGGGTTTAGCTCCAGCCTCTACAAATGAAGGAAAACATCCAACCCTTGACTCTCTGGGTTTGGCTAACTTTGCTCAGCATGATTTCTTCTATTGCCAACCTTCAGTGGATGCAATATCATTGTTTCTAATTGCTGAGTAGAACTCCATGGTGTGTGTGTGTGTGTGTGTGTGTGTGTGTGTGTGTGTGTGTTTGTGTGTGTGTGTGTGTGTATCACAGTTTTTGGATCCATTCATCGAGTGAGGGGCATCTGGGTTGGTTCCATAATTTAGCTATTATAAACTGAGCTGCTATGAGCATAGATTTTGCTGTGTCATTGTAATATGTTGATTCGAACTCCTCTGGGAGAATACCCAGAAGAGGGATAGCTGGGTCATATAATGAATCCAACCCTAATTTTTTGAGGAGTCTTTACACTGCTTTCCAGAGTGGCTGCACCAATCTGCAATTCTACCAACAGTGTGCTAGTGTTTATCTCACCACAACCCCTCCAGCATTTGTTATTGTTTGTATTCTTCAACTTTGCCAATCTGATTGGAGTGAGGTGAAATATTAAGGTAGTTTTGATTCGCATTTCTCTGATTACTAGTGATTGAGAACACTTTCTCATGCATTCATTGGCTTGCTCAATTTCCTCTGTTGACAAGTTTCTGTTTAGTTCTCTGGCCCATTTATTGATTGAATTGTTTGTGTTTTGTTATTGAGTTTTTGAGTTCTTTGTAAATTTTGGATATTAGTCTCCCATCAGAAGGATCACAGGCCAGGATTCTCTTCCATTCTGTAGGTTGTCTCTTAACTGTTTTGACTATTCCCTTGGCTGTGCAGAAACTTCTTAGTTTATTGGCATCCCACTCATTGATTTTTTTACTGTAATTCTTTCACTTTAGGAGTCTATGCTAGAGAACTGGTCCTAAATTTTCTTCTAACTGTTGTATGGTAGATGGTTTAGTTCTTAATTCATTGATCTATTCAGATTTGATTTTTGTGTAAGGTGAGAGAGATCTAATTTCAGTTATCTGCAAGTGGCTGTCCAGTTTGCCCAGAACCATTTGTTGAATAGGCTGTCTCTCTTCCACATTATATTTTGACACCCTTTGTCAATGATCAGATGTTTAAAGATTTGTGGGTTTGTCTCAGAGTCTTCTATTCTATTCCATTGGACTTCATTCCTATTTTGATGATAGTACCATGCTGTTTTTGTTACTACAGCTCTATAGCATAATTTTAGATCTGGTATTGGAAAATCACCTGTTTCATCTTTCTTAGTGATGTTTTGGCTATTCTGGGTTTCTTGTTGTTCCAAATGAATTTGAGAATTGCTTTTTCTAAATCTGTAAAGATAAAGAATGACATTGGAATCTTGATGGGGATTGCACTGACTCTGTATGATGCTTTTGGAAGAATGGCCATTTTAATTATATTAATTGTGCCAAACAAAGAGCATGGAACATCTTTCCATCCTCTCAGGATGACAATTTCTTTTTCAGCTTTCAATAATTTTCCTTGTAGAGGACTTTTACTTCTCTTATTAGATTAATTCCCTAGTATTTTATTCATATTGAGGATATTGTGAATGAGACCTATTTCCTGATTTTCTCTTCTGTCCTACTATTGTTAGATAAAGGAAAGCCATTGATTTATGGGTGTGGATCTTATAGCCTGCTACTTTGCCATATCTGTTTATTAGCTCTAGCAATTTTCTGGTGTCGTTTTTTGGATCTTCCAGATATAGGATTACGCCATCAGCAAAAAGGGATAGGTTGACTTCCTCCCTGACTATTCTTATGCTTTTGATTTCCTCTGTAAGCCTGATTGCTCCAGCCAGGGTCTCAAGGACTATATTGAATAAAAGTGGTGAGAGCAGGCAGCCTTGTCTTGTTCCTGAGTTTAGTGGAAATGCCTTCAACTTTTCTCCGTTTAGTATGATACTAGCTGAGGGTTTGTCAACATGGCCTTCACAGTTAAGATAAGTTCTTTTGATCCCTATCTTCTCTAGAGTTTTGAGCATAAATGAGTCCTGGATTTTATTGAAGGCCTTTTCTGCATCTATTGAGATGATCATATGAGTTTTGTCCTTAATTCTGTTTAAGTGATGAATCACATTTATTGATTTGTGTATGTTGAACTAGCCTTGCATACCTGGAATGAAGCTCACTTGATCATATGAATTATCTTCTTGATATGTTTTTGAATGCAGTTTGCAAGAACTTTATTAACGATTTTTGTGCCAATAATCATGAAAGATATTGGTCTGTAGTTTTCTTTTTTGGATGTGTCGTTTTTTGGTTTTGGTGTCAAAGTTATGGCTGCTTCATAAAAAGTGTTTGGGAGAGTTCCCTTTTTCAGTTTCTTGGAATAGCTTAATAAGGAGAGGTGTTAGGTCTTCACCAAAGAGGTGGTAAAACTCAGTGGGGATCCATCATATTCTGGGCTTTTCTTCTTTAGAAGACTTTTAATTGCTGTATGAATTGTGGTGACTGGTAGTGGACTGTTTAGGATTCCAATTTCTTCCTGTGTGAATTTGGGGATGGTTTTTGTGTCTAGAAATTTGTCCATGTCATTGAGATTATCTGATTTAGAGGAGCATAGTTTTTCAAAATAACTTCTGATAACCTGTTTGATTTCAGTGGGATCAGTGGTGATCATCCTCTTTTCGTTGGTAATTTTGTTCATGTGCTTTAATTCTCTCCTCCTTTTAGTTAGATTAGCTAGGGGTCTGTCAATTTTAGTTATTTTTTCAAAGAACCAGCTCTTTGTTTCATTGATTCTTTATATTGTTTCTTTGTTCTCAGTTTCAATGATTTCAGCTCTGATTTTAATTATTTCCCGTCTACTGGCTTTGGGATTAGACTGTTCTTCCTCCTTTACAGATTCAAGTTGGACCATAAGCTTTTTTGTTTGAGATCTCTCCTGATTTGTACCATAGACACTCAGTGCTATAAATTTTCCCCATAAGAATGCTTTCATGGTGTCCCAGAGGTTTCAATATGTTGTATCTTCATTCTCATTCTCTTCCAAGAATTCCTTAATTTCTGTTCATGTATCTTCTTGAATCAATTCTTCATTTAATAGGGTGTTATTCAATTTCCACATATACGTATGTGTGTTGTGCCACAGTTTTTGCTATTAATTATTAGGGTCATGGCATCACATTCTGATAGGATACACAGAATAATATCTACTTTTTTATATTTGCTGAGATTTCCTTTGTGAACTAGAATATCATCTATTTTGGAGAAGGAACCTTGTGCTGCTGAGAAGAAGGTATACTCTGCCAATTTCAGGTGGATTATTCTGAAGATGTCTGTTAAGTCTGTTTGATTTATGGCATTGTTTAGACTGGAAATCTCTTTATTTATTTTTTTGCTTTGATGATCTGTCCATTGGTGATAGAGAAGTGTTAAAGACTCCCAGTACTATCTTGTTGAGGTCCACAAGTGATTTTATGTCTTGGAGTAATTTTTCCACATAGTTGGGGGCATAGTGTTTGGAGCGTATATATTTACTATGGTTATATCTTCCTGTTGTATTGTTCCCTTTACTAGGATGTAATGGCCTTCTTTTTTTCTTCTGATTAACATATGTTTGAAATCCACCTTGTTGGATATAAGATTTGCAACTCCAGCTTGCTTTCTTGGGCCATATGCCTGGTAGATTCCTATCCTTTCACCCTTACTCTGTGGTTTTTACTGGCTGTAAGGTGGGTTTCCTTTAAGCAGCATATTGTTGAATTTTGTTTTTTGATCTTTGTTTTTGATCTTTTTGAATTTCCTCTGTTTGTGGGTTTTGAGGAATGTTTGATTGTTTTACTATCTGGATTTTATCTTTGAGGATTCGTTCTAATGCTGACTTTCTGTTCACAAATGCTGCAAGTTTGATCTTAACATGAAAAGTTCTTATTCTCCCTCAAATTTGAACCTGAGTTTTGCTGGGTATAGTATTCTTAGCTGCATGTTGTGTTCTTTCAGACACTCAAAGATCTCCTTCCATGAATTTCTCACTTCCAGTGTTTGAGCTGAAAAGTCACACCCAAACAGGTACACATGGAGTTAGGAGGTTGTGTGGTCAGTATATGGTTGTGGTGAAAACTGGTTCCTTCCTCTGTTGTATCCATTTCATTGAAGACAGAATGAAAGTGAATTAAAACATGGACCAGCCTCTAAATTTCACTCCAGGTAACTTGGGGCAGTTGCCACTAGAATGGAAATCTGTGATAGCAAAGAATTTCATCTGCTTTTCTCATTACCTTGGGAAGACTGCCTTACCCAAAGTAAACTAAATAAATAACTATTTGAAACTTAGCTAAACTATATTGTATAGTTTCTACTAAAGATAGTAGAAATGTAACTACCTTATAGGGTTGTTGTAAGAATTAATAAGCTAATGCTGCAAGGCTGTAAATGCTCAGCAATACAGCCATTACTGTCAGTAGCATCATTGTCATTAGTGTTATTAAGCTCAACAGGACAATGGTTTCTGCTTCTGTAACAGAGTACCAAAGACTGGGAGATTTAAAATTAATAGAGATATATTCAATTCACAGTTCTGGAGGGGAGGAGGTCTAAGATTGAGGTGTGGGTCGCAAAGGGCCAGAGTCTTCTTGTTGTGTCAGAACATGGTGGAGGAGCAAGCAAGCAGGTGTGAGACAGGAAACTGGGCCACAGTCATCCTTTTTACTAAAAAAAAAACACTCTCAAGGTAACTAACCCCCTCTTATAACAGCATTAATCCTTTCATGGGGCAGAAACCTCATGACCCAATCATTTCTTAAAGGACCCATCTCTTCACACTGTCAAAACGGCCATTAAATTCTAGCTTGAGTTTTGGAAGGAACCTCTTTAGAAATAGAATGCGTATCTGAATGGAGTAATTCATACCCCTCAGGGTCTGTATTGCAGGACCCAGATAGAGTACTCCAGAAATGAAGAAGGCAATAATGCCCAACACAACACAGGCTTTTGCTCTTCCTTGATAAATGGTGCCTCAAATACATAACTTATTTTCTATTTCATTCATTTCCACTAACATCTTAATGCTTCCTCCCATTTTATCTTGATTTACCTTGTTCCACAAATTTTAAGATGCATAATAAGATTATTTTTAGCCTCACTTTCTTTAAAAAAAAGAATGTAGGTGTTTGAGGCTACAAAATTTCCTCATAAACAAGTATGTTTTGTCATGACATCTTATCATTGCTTTCTACCTTGTAACTGCATATTTTATTTCCTGTTTTACCCTGTGACTGACCATTGATTCATTCTTGAACTAAAAATCCATATTCCTTGACACAAATTTCCAAATACATTTGGAAATATTGGTTGAGCAGGATTCCTGGTAGAAAATGTAAGTCTTATGTACTCTAATGGCCCCAAATTAAGTTTTAAATCAATGAGGCAGGCAACATTCAGAAGCACAGCTCACCACAAGGTTGTGAGATCATTTACGGGGTGCCTCCTGTGAAGCACTTCCTTTACGAGCATAGATGGCAGGCTCAGACCCTCTTTCTAGGGCTTCTCTGCATTGGATGTGAAACCCACACTGGCCTCAGGAGCCTCTCAGCTCACTGTGGTGCACCTGCTAATATCTGCAGGTTTCCACTGGCTTTGCTCATCTTATGATTTTACAGTGTATGTTTTCACTTTTAAAGTTTAATGAAGTTATATCTTTATAGTTACTTTAAAAAGTTTTAGGAGAGATTCCATTAGTACATCTCCTCCACAATGATATTTTATTTATGAGCTCATTGTGAAGCAGCTTATTCCCTTCTTCTCTAAGTCTTAACAATGGACAACACCAATCCTAGTGAGCTCTCAAATATATTTTGGATTCAGAATGCACTTGAAAAATATTGCACTTTTTTGACATAAAAAAATCAGATTTCACATGATTAGTCAAGCTTGTTGTGGTAGTTGTAGTAAGGATCAATTCATAAAATATAAAAAGCTTAGGAAAATGGAATTGGGTATGTCAATTCATATTACCCTTTCAGAAAACAATTTGGTTACACATGTACATATACACATGCACAGAAGCATACATACACATACAATCTTTTTGTAATATCAATATCAATATAACTGCACAAAGCTGCAGTTATATAGGACAAATAATTCAGAGATTTAATGTATAGCATGATGACTATAGTTAATTATTCTGTATTATATACTGGAGATTTGTTAAAAGAGCAAATTTCAGGTGCTTTCACCACACTCAGAAAGGTAACTATGGAAGGAGGTGGATGCAGTTTGGCTAAAGTAATCATGTCACACATATATGTATACCAAATTTCATGTTGTACACCTAAAACACACAATTCTTACAGAGAGAGAGATAAAGAAAAAGATTAGATTATTTGTGTACTTTCTTGTAGTAATTATATTTGTTATTTTAAAAAGAGAAGAGTAGAGTGAGAGAAAGAGTAAATCAATTTTTATTTATTTTTCATCTGGTTCTGATTTCTCCTACACCCAGTTAT
The DNA here is from genome assembly GCA_004027875.1 of Aplodontia rufa. Lineage (NCBI taxonomy): Eukaryota > Metazoa > Chordata > Mammalia > Rodentia > Aplodontiidae > Aplodontia > Aplodontia rufa. The sequence continues at coordinate 8,245 of PVKS010018753.1, read as the reverse complement.
ATAAGTGGTTCTAGGGTTCAAACTTGGGTCCTTGTGCATGCCAGGCAAGGCCTTCAACCACTGAGCCATAGCTCCAGCCCAGTAATTATACTTTTAACACTAGAAATATTTCTAAATACAGAGAAATGTTTATTTGCAGAGATATTTATTGTATCCTCATTTATGAAAATGAATATTTCCAAAAACCTAAATGTTCAACAATTGCTAAGTAATTTACACAATCCCCATCTGTTGCAATATTATGTAGCCATTAAAATAGTTTAAAAATAGGAAATAATAATACTAATGTAAAATCAAATGTGATAAAAAGGTCATAATTAGGAAAAAGTAATTAAGCAGAGCAAAATACTGAAAGAAAATTGGCTCATATGTTATTATTGATTGTCTTTAGACAGTAAGATTATGGGTAACATTTCCCCTCTTCCTTTTTTCTTTACTTTCTTAATTTTATAAAATATATTTTAATGGAACTATTATCTTTGCTTAAAAAAAGAAAAATATATAAAATTACTAACCAAAGGAGAAAAGGTGAGACTAGATGAAAGAATACTTATTCCCCTCTCTCCTCCTTTAGACCCTTCCAAAGCCTATTCCCCACCCCAAGAACCTAATCTTGAACAAGGTGATCATGCATTACTAGATGTCAGCTACCACATCTAGCTTACTAAACTCCCAGCATCCAGAAGGTTGGAAAGCATTTACTGTTTTCAAGTCCCACACCCCAGAACCAGGACTTAATACACAAAGAGCATTAGAGCAATGAGACTGAAACCAAATGATACTGACCATATGTCACTGCATTCTATACAAGGGGACCATCCGATGCCTCAGTGTCCATCGTACAACCCTGGTGAAAAACAAGACCAAAATTTGCCACTGTTTTTCACATGTCAATCTCATTCACCCTAGAACTCAAATGATTAGTCTCTTAACAGACGCAGGATCCCAAGATTGTGAACCTGACTAGTCCATTGGAATATATTGCCAAAACTACAATCTGATTTGAGAAGGAGGAAGACACTCTTGAGAAAAGTCAAAGAATGGAGCAATTTGCTAACTTTCAGAGTTGATTCCATCACTGTCCCACAAGATAACTTTAAGTTCCTTTCCTACAAAGCTAATATTTATCACACATTCCCTTCTTTCCCCAAGTCAAAGACTTCTCTTGGACAACTCACATTTCTGCAAATTATTGTCTATTTGTAGCAATTTGGTTTATTATCACTGGTTCAGGGACAATTTAGAGCAGACTTTGGCAGGCTCTTATGATAACAATCTGCCCTGTGGCGCTCCTTATGGAAGATACCTGCTTTGCCAGGAAGATGCATTAGCTGTGGGTGACTGAGTAAGAACACAATTAATCTGTCAAACTTTTTGCTGAATCCTGCTGGGCCTGGGTCCTGTAAATTTCAGGGCTGTCTATCTCTCAAATTGGCCACAGTGTCTGTCCATCAAAGAACCCTGGTTCCTTCCTTTCTATATTTGGTGTCATAAAACAACACTAATGTCACAGATTACTTAGGAAGGAGCCCAGGCCTTGTTGGTAGTTTGGGACTGGTTATTTCATCCTCCATCATTTCCATAATCATTCTAACCCAAGAGAACCCTGGAGTCAGCCCATATCCAGAACAGCTCCCAGAGGTTTCAACACTGTCAAGGCTTTTTTAAGGGTCAGTCTTGCTCCAACTTGGGTCTTCACCTAGGACAGAGGCTTCTATCAATGTCCAAGGTGATAAATATAAATGCATCACATATCTAAATAGAAGATGACTATTTCTAGAGGTAGAGAACCACACCAGCCTTTCACAGCAAGACCCTTTACAATTATGATGGAGAGCTTGTGATTTTTAACGGAGGAGTGTTTTAGTCAGATTTTTTATTGCTGTAACTAAAAGACCTGACAGTAATAATTTGAGGAGGAAAAGTTCATCTGGAGCTTATAGCTTCAGAGGTATTAGTCCTTAGATGGCCAGCTCTATTCCTTGGGGCTCAAGGTGAGGCTGAACATCATGGCAGAAGAGGGAAGTAGCGCAACATATGGCTTCAGAAAGCAGAGAGAGAAACTCCACATCATATACAAAATATATACCCAAAGGCATGCACTCAATGACTCACCTTCTCCAACCCATACTCTACTAGCCTTTGGTTGCCTGTTAATCCCTAGCAAGGGATTAACTCACTGATTGGGTTCACTGAGACTTTTTCCTTGTCTCACATATTGAGCTTTTGGGGGATACCTTTCATCCAAATAATAACAAGGGGGAAATTCTTATCTTTAGTTTCATCCTCTCCTACCAGTGCTCAAATGAACTAAAGACTGTAGCTGCTCAGCCACTAGCCTATCATGCCTCTTTTATATATATACTATGGTTTGGTGGAAAGAGGTCAAGCTTTGAATTCACACCCACATGGCCACAAATTTGACCCATTTAAGCTGAAAAACTATGATATCTGTTAGTATCAGATACCACCTTATGCTTTGAAATGAAAGTTAAATAAATATATCTGTAAGTATCTGGCATTATTTTTAGGATATTTAGGTCCCAGCTTAAGGGTTATCTCCTTAAAAGAACCTTTCCCTACCACCCACTCAGAAGCACCTGCTATCCTCCTCACTCATGAGCACATTGCCTTTTTGATGTTAATTTATTTCCTCACTCATTTGTCTGATCACTTTTTTCATGTTCTGTCTTGCTATCACCTGAATTCCATGAGGGAAAGGAGCTTGTATTTCTTCAACTACTGTCTGCAGTACCTGGAGCAGCTCCCAAGACACTGCAGAAACTCAGAAATATTTGTTGGATGAATAAATTCTAAGCATGGCCTCTAACTGAGAGGACCCCACCGTGCAGACAGGAAGGTACTGTATGACTTTGTTGTGGGACAGAGCTTCAGAAAAGATTCGTAGGTACACAATGGCCTTCCAGCTCAGCAAATGTCTCAGAACTCTGGCCATTATCATTTATGCCCAGAGTTTATTATGCCTCCACCACCTCTCAGACGTCTGAGAAGGAGCTTTCATCAGGCCGGATTATGCTGAGCATTCTGACACTCTAGGCCCTCAGAGGGCATCCTAGGGCTTCCCTGCAGAACCCCAGACATGACATGGAAGAGCAGGAGGAATCCTTCTAGAAAGAAAACCCTGGAAGCAGAATGAGCCAATGACATGTGTTCCCAGCCACAGAGACTGCAAACACAAATCCTGGACATGTGCCACAAAACACCTCCTGTCTATCTGAGAGCCAGATCTGGTTTCAGTTATCAACTCCTGCTTAACATTTCCTTATTGGAAAAAAAAACATAACTCTGTTAAGAGTAGAATATTTTGTTGCTGTTGTTTTGTTGCTCCTTAGGGAAAACAGAAACAAAATGGGCATTTAATATTCAATTAATAATCTAAATAAATATAAATAAAGAAATTACCATTTCCATCACAAAATCAAAATAACTAAAATAATACTCCACACTGACTAGGGAGAATGATGTAACTGATACATTACTATTAAGAGAACAAATTGCTAAAAATTTTGGGGAGGAATTCAGAATCTTAGAAATATTTATATCAGGTCTGCCACTTAAGGTTGTACAAGTTGTATTTGTACAACTCCAAGGGGCACCAGCCTTGCAATTGTATGTATAGTCATTGAGACTATTCCCCTGTAGTTGGCAGTAGAGTTGTTGATGGTAATTTGCAAAAAAAGTTGCCTTATCAGTTACTAGTTAGAGCAATTTACAAACATGAGCACATAGCTCCATTTCCATGAAATCTACACTAAGTAAAAAATTCCCCATTGTGGGAAATGTTTTATTTAGAAAGATGTTCATCACAGCATTATTCAAAGACTGCAAATAACCTAAATGTCCAATAATAAGGAAATGATTAAACCAACTGGGTTACACACAATTGATATTTATGAACTGCTTATAATAACATAGGAAAAAGCATCAGCTATGTTATCATTATAATTTAATACTTAGGGATGCAAAATTGTGTATACAGAATGATTACTACTATGTAAAGCAAACAAAAAATTTTAAAAAGCTATTATTTATAACGGAATTGTGGGATGGTAATAAGCTGAAATACATATTAGCAGCAGTTGTTTGGGGCATAGGATTTCTGGTGCTATTTTTGCCTCACTAACTTAATATATTTTCCAAATATTTTAATGAGTATGATTCATTTTTATATTGAAGTGCCTACCAATAAATTTTTAGAAGCAGAGAATACTTAGACATTAGAGGCAGAATTCAAATCTTTCAAAATCTGGTTGCTGAGGCATAAAGACATTGAAGCACCTGGCACAGTAGTTCAGCATTTGAGGAAAATGTTTCCAAACCTTGCCTGAGGAAATTCTTTTACAACACCTGCTCCTGCAACTCTCATGGAAAGCAGGAGTCAGAGGCATAGAAAATTCTGAAGAATAGGAGAAAGGAATCCCTGCCACCAAAACTTAGAGTGTACTGTATTACTATCACCCTCAAGACCTCATTATTTGTCCTCAGATCCCCAAATAGCCCAATGAACTGCTCTTGAAAAAGTAGGGAAAAAGGGCATCTTCTCAAACAGCATGGGACATTTCTGTTAAGAATGCTTCCAAATATCCCTACTTCATGTCCATCAGACAGAAAAGTCCTGAAGTTATCATTTCTTTGAAACATTGATCTTCATATGCTCTCCTTCTCCACATTTACTGCTCATGACACAAAGCAAGGGATTAATGATTTAAGGCTAAAAAGGTCTATTTTTTTTTTCTCCAAGGATATTACTCCCAGGGGGAAGGGTGACTTTGGGAATGCTTAAAGGTTGGGAGAGTTTCCTTATAGGTCAACACTGACAAGTATACACTCAGGCTCCACTTCACCTATTCCCGAATTGGTTATTTCCCAGCCAAACAGAATAGGTATATAGAAAGAATGCTACTGGAGCCTACTCCAGTAGCAGGCACAAGGAAGCTCTACCTAAACCCATGGTGCAGGCTGCTGTGGACTAGTCAGGATTGTATATCTCACAGTCTCTATTAAATTAGACCTCTGGGGAGCAGAACATGGCGACCTGAAGGGAGACAGCATTTCCTGAGGCTCCAGGTCTGCTTGGGAAAAATCCAGTGCATCCGCGATTTTCCAAGGTGCATCCAGGGGAATCTATATTTGAACTTCTAGTATTAGTTTGTGAAGCATTTATAAGGAGCTGAGTCTTGGGAGTTTCACGAGAAGAATAAAGAAGGAGGATTTTCCCCCTCCCACCAGGGACGCAGAAGGCTACCTGTGCAGACTGCCTGCCAGAAAAAGTTCTGTCTGCCCTGCCAGGAGTGCTGGGGTTCAGCTGTTTGCTTGGTGTTAGTGGAGCGACCATAGGAGTGAAGAGAAAGGGGGTTTTTTGTCTGTTCTGCCAGGAACGGAAACTGGCCCCCTTCCGTTCCATGGCTCGCTGGACACAATCCTGGACAGGCTGCAGGGGCGGGGCTACAAGCAGCAGCAGCTGGTCCAGTGGGTCTGAGCAGAAACATAGATTTCATCATTAATCCCATCCTGTCCATAGCTAAGCAGACCCCCACCAAGCTCGCACTCTGTGGGGGCGAGAGTTGTGCTTGGAGGCGGCCCCCTGGGGTGCCCAGTGGCTGGCCACCATTAGGAGTTCCAGGACTCAATTTCCCATCAGCTGCAGGGGCGGGGCTATGGAGCGACTGTCGGAGCTATGGGAAATAGGGGGATTTTACCTGTTCGGCCAGGAACGGTGGCCAGTTCCCTTACACTCCGCATGCTCGCTGGTCACAATTCTGGATGGCTGCAGGGGCAGGGCTGTGGATTCCAGCAGAGCCACAGATACCGTTGCTGATCCAGTCCCATTCCTAACTAAAACAGTCTTCAGCCAAGCTCACACATTGTGGGGAGCTATATTTGTACCAGGAGATGGCCCACTGGGGGCCACAGACTGAGAGACATTCATATTGAGGTCCCAGAGATGCCCTCATTGTCTATAGATCCAAGATTTCATTAAGATTTTTTTATTTTTTAATTTTATTTTCTTTTACATTTTTAGCTTTTAAATTTTTTATTTCATTTTTTATTTTTATTTTATCTTATTTTTTATCTTATATTATTTTATTTTATTTTTAAACTTTTTTATTATACAGATTTTGTTTTTTTTTTTTTTTTTTTTTTTTTTTTTTTTTTTTTTTTTTTTTTTTTTTTTTTTTTTTTTTTTTTTTTTTTTTTTATACATATTTTTTTTTTTTTTTTTTTTTCTCTCTCTCTCTCTCTTTCCCCTTTCTAGCTGTACGGTTAATACTAAAGTTAGTGTTGTTTGATGTAAATATTTATTTATGTGTATGTATTGGTGATTGGCTAATACTCTTTCTAAGTCTTCTTAATCCCTACTGCTACCCCTAAAACATTGGATCCAAACCAGGAAAACGATTCATGATAGCATGATAGACTCAGCCTCTGGAGAGTGAAGATAACCACGCCACATACCAACCTCCTCCTCCCCTGTACTCTGATAATCCCTAAATATAAGCATTTTTCTCTCACCCTCACCCAAAGTCTTTACCCTTTCCACATCCCAATCCTATGTTTTCCTTAGTCCTAATAGAATAACCTACTCCCCCCTAAACCCTTGTTCATCTTTACTAGAAGGCAAGAGTGATTTTTTACCTCCCCAACTCACCTCCTTGAATTCCTAGTCATCCCTTCTCCCCACTTTTGGAGAGACACTGGTATCTGAAGACATAGACATGCTTCAAAATGGACACTGGCTTGCTCTCATAATTCACTGTGAGATCGCTCTCAAAGTAACCCATTACAATGAAACAAAGCCATAAGAAGCTCCAATTACTCCACCAAGAGCAACTTTCTTGAAGTACAAGTCACACTCTCGGATTCAGAAAATGAGGAAAAGGGGAAATAATTTACTTCCTCAACCTCACAGCTCTCCACCATAGGACCCCATGGCTAGAGCCCTAGATGAAAACCAAAGGCATTGTGTCAGCATTATGATTAGTAATGCAATCAAATAATTGAGAGATGAAAGAAGAGTTCAGACAGCAATTTCAAGAGATGAGAGACAACTTCTACAGGGAAATAAGGGAACAGTTCTACGAGATGAAAGATCAGCTATACAAAGATATAGAAATCCTGAAAAGAGATGTAGCGGAGCTATCAGAATTGAAAAACACGATTAATCAAATAAAATCCTCTCTGGAAGAAACCAACCCTAGAGCTTACTCTACTGAAAACAGAACATCAGCTCTCAAAGAACGAATATTGCACAATGAGGATTGGCTAAACAACGTAGAATTCAAAGAAGATAAGCAGGATAAACAGCTTATATTATGTAATCAGAACTTCCAAGTAATATTTGATGTAATAATTTGAGAATCATTGGCCTGGAGGAAAACTCTGAACAGCAAATAAGAGGCTTAAAGAACATTTTAAGCAAAATCATAAGTGAGAACATCCCTCATTTTGCTATCAATCCGGATTATCACATACAAGATGCTTATAGAACTCCAAATAGACCTAAACATTGAGAAACTCACCAAGACATATCATATACAAAATTAATAACAGAGAAATCAAGGAGAGAATTCTAAAATCTGCTAGAGTAAAGCCCCAAATCACATTCAGAGGCAAACAAATTCGGATCACTATGGATATTTCAGAGCAAACAATGAAGGCCAGAAGAGCTTAGAACAATATCTTTCAAGTGTTAAAAAATAACAACTTCCACCCAAAGATATTATACCCTGCAAAACTCAGCTTCAAATGTGATGGGGAAATCAAATACTTCAATGATAAACTCAAGCTAGCAAGATACAGCAACACAAATCCATCTCTACAGAGCATTCTCAAAGATGTTCTCCATTTAGAAGGTAATGCCAATGATATGCTAATTCCTTAAACAAGGGCGAGTCGATTATCAAACTATACAAAAACAGACTTTCCAGATGACTCAAAATTCTGTAATAGATACAAAGTCTGTGAATCAGCCTCACATATCTATTCTATCCTTGAATGTGAATGGTCTCAATGCCCCAATTAAAAGACACAGTCTGACCCACTGGATCAAAAAACAAAATCCAACAATATGTTGCCTGCAAGAGACACATTTGACACTTAAAAATAGACACAGGCTGAAAGTGAAAGGATGGCAAAATGTCTACTAGGCCTGTGGCCCAAAAAATCAAGCTGGTGTAGCGATTCTAATTTCTGACAAAACTAATTTCCAACTAAAACTAGTCAG